>JAPDSC010092610.1:5273-16904 GCA_026290005.1 Latrodectus geometricus | reverse complement strand
TATATATATATATATATATATATATATATATATATATATATATATATTAAAGTCTACTTCCTTAAAGCAAAATCATAATATATATTTAAGGAATACAATTAAATCTAAAGATTTTATCATTAAATATTTCTAAAATACTTGCAAATTTTAGTTTTTAGAAATGTTAGTGCGTTTATTATGATATGTAACACAAATTTTTAGGTTATTTTGCTCAATGATTTGAATGTTTTACGTTTGCATTATAAAAATCTTCAGTAAAATTTAATAATAATTTCTTTTTTATAGGGATACTTTCTTAAAATAGGAAATAGTTATAATAATTATTTTTAACATACTTAACTGTTTATTTTTTATCATATAAAATGTTTTCAAGACAGAAATAAATATTATTTCTATTTACATTTATTATCTAGGATGTTGCCTTATAATTAAAATTTATTTACTCTTAAAAAATACTTATCAAACATTGCCTAAGAAAATCTTAGAAGGGTTTAATTCCTTTATTCATTAAGTTGATATCATTTTTTGTGACCATAAACTTAAAGACTCCTTTGAAGTTTTTAAAAATATTTTATCTTCTTTTGTAACTAAAACAACTTTTTGTCTCTTTGAATATTTTACAATATCATGCGTTTCATTTCCAAAGAGCTTCAAGGCATGCATGTTCAATGGGAAACTTCAATACTTTAATATATTTAATCAAGATCACTTGAGTTCCGACAACATATAGAAAATCATCAGCCTTTGAACTTTTTTCGAACTCAAAACACTTCTTATTAAATTTAAGACTTCAGAAACTTTTAATATTTTTAAGAAAAATTAATTATAATTTTTCATTTACTTTTGAAATGTTACATAAAATAATTATATGTATCAGCGAAGATATTTGGAGGTTTCTTCTTACTCATTTTTATTTTTATAGTTTGTGTTTTTTTATATAGGAAAAAAAATTATGTGTAAGCATTAAAAGAAATATATGAAACGAATATTTTTGTTCTTATTTTTAAAAACAAACTATATATTAAAAATATCTTAATCGATTTGATTCTGCATTAAAAAAATCAGTTGAGCACTAAATTCATGTAAAATTAATATCAATAACTAGTATTTTCTGTGCTGATAATATGTTGTTCAAAATAACTTCATCCATATATAGTAGGACAATATTTTAGCAAAATAAGTTCAGTGTGAATTAATATTATATTTTATGAATAAAATGATACTGGTTACTGAAAATATCATTATGACAAGAACCTAATAATTGTTTCTTATTTTTTATTTATTGATTTACATTACCATGAAATTTTAATGAAATTAACGTGTAAACATATTTTGCCAAATTTACAGCGTTATGTACATTGTTTTAGATATATTATTTTCATATTGTTTTAAAGCACAATACTTATTAAAACATTTTAAAAGGGTATAATTAAATTTAATCTTTATTTTTGAGACTAAATATACGAATATGGAAGGAAACTATAAGATAATGAAAATTCTCATAAATAATTGCGTTTATATGTAAATGCAAATACGTTATTAAATAAATAGAAGAATAAAATGTTGTGAAATAAATTTTAAATTTATATCTTACACACAATGTTTTGATGTACGTGAATATAGTAAATTACTTTACAAAACTATTAACACACGTACATGCAGATAATATTGATTGATTATAATAATAAAAAAATCCTTTTAATGTTCTTAAATTGTATCATTAATATTTGTGATGGGTTTCAAAATAAGTATGAAGACGCATTATGAACTTTATATTTCTGATGAAACATAAGAAAAGAGTATTCAGTTAAAAAATCATATCTTAATCAATTCTTAAGTTTGCATAGCTACGAATTTGAATTTATGGATATTCTTAATATTTTTCATTTATTATTATTTGTTTGAATACTGGAATTTTAGATAAATTATGACGAATTTTTTTCCATATTATATACCCAATTTTTTTAAATAATATAATTATAAATATATATTTACTAAACTGAAATACTTTAAATGTGATGTGTAATTTTTAATTATCTGGAAACATTTGTATTGTAAAACACATTTTATAGATCTAATATTATTCTTTAAAATATTCTAATATTTTATTTTATTTTTATCAATTTTATCAAATTACTCCGTTTAAAATTAAATATTATATGTATTTCTAACTTGATTTTAAGATAAACTATTTTTGCTGTATATGAAAATAAATTATAAGATTTTATTTTGATATAATCTTCCTCAATGAGAAATAATAAACTATAACTCATTGAGAAAAAATCAAATTTAATTATATTTTAAATTCAAAACTCAAGTTTTATCTATGTGAATAGAAGTTTCCAAAGAAAGTTTTCAATGAAATGCAAACTGTAATGACGGAGGATATATTGATTACATTTTAAAACATTTATATATATTTTTTTAAAAAAAATAGAGCTTGTATATTTAATTAGTTTTTATTTTAAATGTTATAACAGTATTTTAAGAAATTTTTTGCGTTTTTTACAATGAAATGTTTCTTACCATAACATAACGATGTTAAGATAATTCATAATTAATAAAAAGAATTTCAATCAGTTTTATAAAATTATTTTATTTCATTTTAAGATTAATTTTATGTTAAGTTTAAGAATAATGTTATGAAATATGTTAAATATTCAACAGATAATATAACTTCTAATAATTTAACTTTTAACTCTTATTATTATTATTCTAGAAATATGTGGTATTAAACAAAGAATTTAAATGGGATCAGGAATTGCAAATTTAATGCTATATTAAGTACAGTGAAAGAAGTATTTGGATTTTCATTTTAAAGAAGAAATATACTCGTCAGAACAGAAAAGTTTCACAATATTATTTTTCAAATAGAGAGCAACGCAAGTTTTTGTCTAGTTTACAGCCTAAGGAAATAAATAGGAAATCCTAGGTCCTAATTGTATATTGACCTAGGATTTCCTATTAAATTATCTTTAATATCTGTTAGAAGGGGCATCTGAAATTGAAAAATTGTACTTAGAATGTTTTCAAAGGAAGTTTTATCATTCAATAATTGTGTTAATAGTATCATATCTAAAAGCAGTTCTATTTTTGCTGTTATCCAATTCATCTAATTTAAAATTATAAGTACAATTTATGAGATTGTGATAGTGAACACTATATTTTTTCCCTGGCATGGAAAAATGCAAGGTAAACTTTACAAAGCTTTCACCTTTGCTATTCTATATGTGACTGAGCTTGATTCCTTCCTTTTCTTTTCCGAAATACTAATCCATTTAATAATGAAATTTGCTATGGTTTTGCATGAAAAATTACAGTGTCTAGAAATCTATCATAATTTAGAACTTAGCTAAAGCACAGTTAAATAGAATATTGCAGTTAGACATCTCCTATCTGCACACATACAGAAATCTCTATAAAATTCATCTGCTGATTCCAACCTTGTATTTCTATCTTCACGAAGAGGGATGTAAAATAGAACAAGAATAAGTGGCTTCAAGGTACTTTCGATGTTCATTTTTAAAATAGTATTTTTTTATCAAATATTTATAGATAAAAAATTATTTTTTATACTTAGTTTTGTCTTTCAAATAAATTACTAACTTTGTTTTGGAAAGTATTTTAAAATTTTGTAGGGTTCAAACATGATACGTTTTACAAATATTTCTTTGAATATTTCTTATTAGAGAGAAAATACCTCAATTAGAATAAATTTATTAGGGAATATTTGAAATATCAAATTTTGAAGATTGTACAACTTTCTCTTTTAAAAGACCGTTTCCTAAAAAACTTCCAAATCATCGTCTTCTTTTTTTATAAGAAAGTATTTAAAAAGCTAAAATTTTCTGTTTATATTATTCTTTACTTTAACTTTCAAAATATTTTAATAATGTGCAAGAATAATTTTATATTATGAGTAATAATATGAATTAAATCCAAACCACCTAATTTTTTTTCAAGCATTAATATTGCCCTACTGATTAATAAAATGGATTAGAGTAAGATATTCCACAAAGTATATATCAATTATATTGTTCGTTTGTGTAAATCTTTATATAATTAGGATATTTTCAAGACAGGTACCTGACTACATTTTTGGAATTCAATTAAATCATATGTACTTTTTGAAAATATTAAAATATAATATTTGATGAAGCAAATAAAGGTTTACTCTGAATAGTTTGTAATAAACTCATGTATTAACTATAAACGTAGAATTTATATAAATGCATAATATTATATACATGATCCATGTAATGTAAAATTGTCATTACAGATAAATAGATCAACTTAAAACTTTGAAAATTGAGCTATTTTCATATGCATGTGTTTGAATTATTATACTATTCGCAACACATGTTATTATGTAATATATTAATTATTTAAGTATACTTTGTCAAATAGTGAATTTTTTATTTGAAAACCATTATTTCCTTGCAACATTTTTTAAAAAAAAATTGAGCATAAAAACACATTTAATCAACAAAACATAAATTAAAATAGCTTAGAGCATTTTTGTTTATATAATGTAATCATTTTGCTGAATATATTAGCTCTGAATGTTCTCTCTTGTCTACGGTATGCTTTAAACCATTTTACATCTTATTGAATGAATTTATAAATTATACATAATTTACCGAAGGATCATTTAGCTTATATTCTACCATAAATTATATGTTTTGCAATGGCTGTCTCACACCTAATTATGAAAGAAACGCTCAATGCAATTTAAGTAGAAATTAAAGAATAATACATATTATTAGAATAGAAGCTGAATACACATGATGTATTTTGCCAAGGGGTTATCAAATTAAAAATCACCCAAATTAAAAATATTAATTTTGATGACATATCAGTAAAATATAAAGGTATTGAAATCAAATACAGTCACACATTTAAAAATTTACAAAATAGAAAATGTAATTTAAGTATTAATTTAGTTATAATTTATAGAAAGCAAACATTGAATGATTCCAGTAAAAACAAACATGGAAATTACATTAGATTGTTTTATCCAGTATTCTGAGCAAAGAAATTAGATTTTAAATAAAATTAACTCTGACTAAAGTTTAAATTTAAATGAAAATCTACAGATTATCAAATAAAAAAGCTAAGAACAATTATTTAGTTTCCAACTCTTAAATTAAAATAAACGTGTTCTGATGACTTAGCAGAAACTCTAAGTTTTCACCAATTACTTTTAAAAAATAATCTTGTAGTTTCCATTATTATTAAGAAACTTATTTATATGCTGAAAAATATTATGTATTGCTTAAATAGAAGGCAAAAATGTGTAACAGCAACAAATGAGTATCCTAAAAATTGCTTCTTGCTATGTCGCTTAAAGTAAATATTTATTTGAGGGAAATTATGACAATATAATATTTTAAATTATAATCCAGTTATAAACTAGAATGGCAAACATGAAAAGTTGAACATACGCTTAGTGAAAAGTAGAATATACGCACTTTCTAAAAAAGTAGAATATATGCTTAATTTTTCTTTCTATCTCCCATACTGAAATAAACAAAAAATTAAAATATATATATTTTTTAAAAAAAATCCCTACTGACTTAAGATTCGAATTATTCATGAAAAATGAATAATTCAGTATATGAGTGATTTATACATTAAAAGAGCTTTAATTTTCAAATATAGTTAATTGGAAGTATACATTAAGTGAATGAAATACAAATAAAAGTCCAAAATACAGTAAATAGTTTTTGTATGTAACATACAAGAGTTAAGTAAACTGAAAAATCAAGATAAAAAAAAAGAAAAAAGAAAAAAGAAAAAAAAAAAAACGTTTGTAACTAAAATTGCAATTTAAAATTAAACACGGGAAATTCTAGTTTAACGCACAAAATAATACACATAGCTAAATAATTTAATTTAAACATATAGAATAGCAGTTTCGCACTATGAAATAAATTTCCAATCTTAAATAGATCTAAAAAAGTATATTAGAGTTTAAAACTTCTCTTTTAGTAAGAAAGTACTATATTTAGATGAGGACATTATTTTTTATACGCTTAAATTATGTTTCCAAAGAGGGGCGTAGAAGCAAAAACGTAAATGCGTTTGCTAAAGTGGATAAAAATAATAAATTTTCCAAAATTAAAAAAAAATTTAAATATTACTTTTTAAAAATAATTGCTTTAAAAATGCCGTAAAAAAGTGTGTTCGTTATTGTAAATAAAGTTTTTTCTACTGTTATCAGCAGTGCTTAAATGACAATTTAAAAAAAAAATAACTAAGTGAATTTTAATTGAAACAAGAAAAGTTCCTGAAAAGAATATTATTTCACATGAAATAAAGACACTGCTGTACATATAACTTTAGAGGAAGCTCAAGCAAGTGTTAATATTACGTTTTATATAAATCGAAAACATCACAATCAAAATTTTGTTTTCAATGTATGACCTGTCCAATATACTTATAAAAATTTTCTTTTAATTAGAGTATTAGTTTTAATATTATACTGGGCACAAAACCCCTAGGAATATAAATAGAATAATTTTATATATATTGATACATTATAATACTATGATATAGAAATACTCTCTTTAGTAAAATTCAACAATTGTGCTCATTCATTCAATTCAATAACTGCATATACAAATTACTGTTATATTTAAACTTATATATTAGTTACACCAGAGAAAGTGTTTAATCAACTAAATACATCTACACTGCTCAAAACAATTAAAGGATATTGCGGTTTTAGGTGGAACTTGTGGCTGGGAAACTTTTTAGCTTATTGATACATGGTCGAAAGACGTAGTAAGTTATATGAAAATATATTACACATGTTGGCAGAAAGAAATGCATTTTATTGCGCATTCGTGTACAAAACTAAAAAGAACACAATTTGTGCATATGAGGTAAAAGAATAAGAAAAAGGTATTTTCTTCAAAAGAAATCATTTTCAGTAAAGGGCATGGTTTCCAGGACGGCCATCAACGTTGAACATCTTTAAGGCATGGAGTCAATGAGGCGTTTAATCATGAGTTGGGATATTCTGTCCCACTCCTCCATAAGAGCTCTTTCCAGATCTAAGAGAGTTTGTGGAGGTGGTTGGTGCCAGCAACTGGTCTTCCTAGAGCGTTTCAAACGTACTGTATTGGATTCATGTCTGAAGAACACGCTGGCTAATCCATTCATAGGATTCCTTCCTCAAAAGGAAATCCTCCATCAGGTTACACGTTGTGGTCTGCAGTTATCGTCCATTAAAATGAAGTCATCTGTAATTGATGCTGCGTAAGGGACTACAATAGGTCTGAGGATTTCATTCCTATATCGGCGTCCAGTCAGAAATCCATCTCGAATGATATAGAGGTCTGTGCGTCCGTTAATGGAGATGCCACCATACACCAACATTCCTCCACCACTGAATCTGACAATTTCGTGCACGAACGCAGGATTATTCATACTGCCTTTATTCCAGATGAAAATACGCCTATTATCAGGATGAACAGAAAAAGGGGACACGTCAGAAAAAAGAACTGAAAATTACTGTCAAACTGAAAATTAGCATACTCGACAGTTTGAAAAATCAGAAAAAGTTGTTTTTGTGAATCTCTTCTTCCATTTTCGGCAGGGGAAAAAAATCGCTTATATCTTTATTTTATATAAACTTTCAATATCCTTTCATTGTTTTGAGCAGTGTATACTGCAATACTAAGATACGAATTCTATAATTAATTGAAAGTTGAAAGAAAATTTATATTCTCAACTTAAATTTAAACTTTCTTTGAACTTTATCTTCAAAAAAAAGTTTTTTATATTAAATTAATTTAGGTTTTATTGAAAGTAATGTGAAATTAGTTATAATTCTAACAGATTTTCCATTTTGAAAACAAAAATTATATTCTAACAAAGCAATTTTATTTAGTTTAAAAATAAATTTATTATATTAAATTTTTAAAGTTTGACGCGTGAATGTGTATTATAACATGAGTTATGTGACGTGTCATTTTATAAAAAACCATAGAAATTATTATTTTTTCCAGAATTTATATGTAAAGCATAAATTATCTATACATATTTTATAAAATATCAGTCTTTAAATTTAAGAAGTGTTAACAAAATTATTTTAATCATTATTTTATTTCACTTATATCTCATACATAGATTTAATATAGGATCAAACAGTAAAGATGTACATGTTACAAAAAAAAAGAGTTACTAATATATTCTAAGGCATCAGCTTCTTATTTGAAAATTGTTATACATATTTTTATAAAAATTCTGTATTTTCAAATTTTAAAATGAATTTTAAAAAATATATCTTTAACAATTAATAACAAAAATATTCATAACTTTGCATTAGAAGATTAATTATGAAAGTAATACTTTTACTATGTCACTTACTATGTACTTAGTTTTTAATGCAGAATATCTGTTGATCCTGCATAAAGTAAATATTATGCGCATAAAATTTTGTCCATTATTCCCCTAGCACAATTAATAATGCAGCAGATACTTTCTCAATTTGTTTTAAGAAAAAAAACTTTTTTTTTTCAAGTAAGTATTATTTAAATAACAAATGTAATATATTTTATGTTTCTTTGAAGAAACGGCTTACTACTATTATTTTCCCAGAAGTACACTAAATCACCGGCATATATTATAAGTAGAATAAAAGAAAACGTTTTTCCTCAATGCACTTGAATGTTCTTTTTAAATTTCTAAAATTCTTTATCTTAATAGCTTTGTTGTATATTGTATTTGGAATGAACTTGAATCCAGAAATCTAAAAAATACTCGCATTTAAAATGTAAATATCATTGGTTTCACTGACTTGTTTGTTTCCTCATTTTAGTTTTTTCAAAGGCTAGTGATAAATGCAAAATTCTATCTTGCGAATTAACATTTTTTTATGGGAATAAAAATGGAGGTGTCCACAAGGAATGTGCATTTAACGATATTTCAAATCCTAAATACTTTTAATTTTCAAATACATTTATAAAATACATTTATATTTTATTGCATTTCTACTAAATAACAATATATTTTAGAAAAATCAAATGAAGCATGGAAAATACATATATGAGTAGAGATACATTAGCAATATAATTATAATTTATGACCATATAACATTTAAGAGAAATTTAATGACGGATATGAAACTTCAGTACCAGAATTTTATGTAAAGTTATATGCTACAAATAAATAAATAATCTTAACATTAATTTTTAAATATTAATAAGACAATTTACAAAAATAATCAGCGTTATGCAGATTTAAGGGAATATACTACATTCACTAACTGTAATGACTTCTCAGAAATTCTCCATTCAATTTGAGTGATAAAGCAATGTATCAATTACGATAATTTCATTTATATAAACTCTAGTGTTATACATAAAAACTACTGAAATATTTAATTTTATTTTTATGATAAAAAGGCAAAAGGAAATTACTTAAAAAAAAAAAAAAAACTAAAGTTACTTGATATTTTCTAATACCTAAATTAGTTAATATTCGAGTATACATCAATTTATAGAAATATTAATTAAATGGAAATAAATTTTTAAATGTATACATTAAACATGCAAAATAAGTAAAATGTTTCACAAAACCTCTCAAAAATAGCTGCAGGTGTATGTGTTAATTCCTGTATTATAAGTTAAACGGTATATTGTTGTGCGGAGCTCCAGAACAAAAATTCAATCTCCTGTAAGATAAATGTACCTGAAAAACTAGTAACAAGGGATTTATAAATCTGAAATAGGAAAAATTCATTAGTCGTGGTTATTTTATACCTGATTGGATAGAAGGAAGCAAAAGAAGAAAAAGGAAGCAAAAATATTAAATTTTAATAAAATAAAATTCTATAAAAAGTGAAATACGACTTGATATTCATGTTGATGTCTCACTCATCTCCGTGGTTTGGCTCTGTTGTATCATTTTAGGTGTGGTGCTTCAGTCTCAAAACTGTTCGCAGTCTGTTCTTGTTGGCTGCATTGAAAATATTATAAATCGGGATCTTGGTTATTTTATCATTTTCTATATCCAGGAGGTTACTGTAAAATTTTAGGCTAATCTGAAAAAAGTAACTAGAGAGATTACTTACACAAAGGTCATGCATGATAGCTTTATTTCTGAAATACCATGGTGACTTGGATATTAACCTGAGAGTCTCATTTTGGTGGGTTTTGAGTTTTTTAATATGACTGTTAGCAGCGCCTCCGTATAGCAGGTATAGCTGGACGCAACATTGACATGTAAATGAGTAGTTTATTTTTTAAATTTAATTCTGGTCTGTATCCTAACAATTACTATAATACTGCCTTTCATGCCCTACATTTTTTAATTATTTTAGTAAAATGAGATTTACAGGTTAATCTTTTATCTAAAGTTAACCCTAGATATTCGACTTCATAAAAACAGGGTACAATTTGATTTTTGATTTTAATGTTATTATTTGTCATTTTATTTCCTTTAGAGAAAATATTTCTTGCGTTTTTCCTATTTTTAGTTCTATTTTACACGTGTTAAGTTTGTTTAAGTGTTTATTTAAAGTATTGACACTTAATTCTTTATTTTTACTTTTAGTTAAAATTGCGGTGTCATCATCAAAAAGTGCTAAAATTGTGCTTGCTTGTTTGGGGATTTAATTAATAAATAATAAGAATAACATTAGTCCTAGTTTGCTGCCTTGCAGTTCTCCGCTACAGATATTCCTAACTTCTGAAAAGGTGTCTATATATCTTACTTGAAATTTTCTATTATATAAATAGCTTTGAATGAGTTTAATTAAATCACCTTTAAATTTTAAGAAAATTAATTTATAAATTAAACCGCTGATCCATACTTTGACGAACGCTTTAGCAATATCTAATAAAACAGAGCCTGTGTTTTCTCTTTAAACTTAAACCCTTCACGAATATTTTCAGTGATTCTTAAAAGTTTATGTTCTGTTGAGAATTTGGGTTGAAAACCGAATCACTCTGGTTTAAGTATTGTATTTATAGTACAAAATTTTCGAATCCTATCAAGTATTACATCCTCTGCAGTTTTGCTTAATGAGGATAGTAAACTTATCGACCTATAACTCTTTGTTTAAATTTTCCCTGATTTAGGTAGCGGCCTTATTTCTGCTAATTTCTAGTTTATTGGGAAGTGTTTTAAGTTTAACATCGCGTTTATAATGAAAGTTAACTGAACTACAAATTTTAAAGTTATATTTTTAACCATATTATTGCTCATGCTATCTTTACCTGGTTAGCTTTAATTGAATTTATTATTTGATCTAGAAGCACTGTTCCTGTATTTTCTTGTCTATTATTTATATTAAAATATTCTAGAATTTCAGAAATTCCTTTGTTTATTAAATCGTTTCTTACCACGCTATTTTTAAATTGATTTCCAAACTATTAGCTATTACTTTGTTCTTTTCTGAGTAAGCGATTTTATTATTTTGACTATCATCTAGGGGTGAGATATAAATAGGTTTTCTTTGAAATTTACGTGCTGCTTGCCATAGGGAGAATTCTTGGGGGTCTAAATTATTGAGATAGTTATTCCACTTATTTTGATATAATTCACATAGTTCTTTTCTTATGTTACTATTTAGTCTATTATAATTTTCTTTATCTGTATTATGAATATTGTATTAACGTT
>JAPDSC010092594.1:0-11561 GCA_026290005.1 Latrodectus geometricus | reverse complement strand
TATATTCTTAACCAAAAAAAATTTAATTTCTTCTTATTGATTGATTGATAAACTGAAATTATTATGTTGTTATTACAAATGAAAAATAACTGAAATTAAAACACACTGAAATAAAATAAAAAGAAAATCCAATTTGAATATTCAAAATATATATTTGCTGAAAGATGTAACCAAAATGATGACATCATATCGTCTTATATTAAAACCATGAAAATAAGCCTTTCAAACTCTCGATGCAAAAAGTGTGCACAACGCAATTAAAATATGGATGAAATATGAAAAATTTTTAATCTCTGATACATATTTTCCATTTGTTACTTGATAAAAACTAAATTTCTGAATAAAGCAATACAAATCTATTTATTATTATATTATTTGTATAAATCATGATAATTATTTATAGAAAAATAATTATTAATATTTGTAGAGTTTATCACATTTTTTTCTGAAAAAAAAGTAAAACTGAATACTTGAACTTTTGGCTCCCTCCCATTAGAAATCTAACAAATTCTGCTTACCTTCCGGAGGATTCTAGAAAAATATCAAAATATGGGGAGGAGAATTTTCCTTAGGATTGTATTAGGTCACAATTTTTGACACCAAAATAACGCCACATTTTCGATTTCTTGCCAAAAATGGCAATTATGCTGCTTCCTCTACCTCTTAAAATTACCATAGTCACAATTCTTTTCTTTCCGTAAAGTCTTGTCAGAAAGCATACTTTACAGGACGACAATTTCATCTAATTAATTAAAATAATAATGAAAACGTTGAAATAAGTTAAGCAATTTTGAAGATGAAAGAGCATTTATTATGTACACATTTGATCTAAGCTAAATAAGTTTTTAGAAAGCATAAGATTTATATATGACTGTTTGGATTCTTAGATCAAAGAATTTTTTTTTTATTATTTAACCCATTTATTCAACAAACAAATGAAATTCGTCATATTCTATGAGAAAATTCATGCGCCTCTGTTCTGTCCCTCCCTTTTTTATTTAAAATTGGACTTTCCGAATGAAATAATTTTTTATTTATATAAAAAGTTACAGCTGTATTTTGATTTCATATTTAATTGGTAACGTTATATCCAAAATGAACTTAAATGATTGTTCATTTATTTAACAATCATTTTGAAAATATTTTTTAAGTGTAAAGGAATTTTTTTGAATATATTAGATGGTATTTAAAAAAAATTAGAGTATTTTTTCGGTAAAACTACTTTAATATTTTTTCCTAATAAAAATCAATTTTCACCAAGTAAAAATAGTTTTTCCAGCTAAAAATATAGTTTTCTCTGTTAAAATTAAAAATTTTTCTGCAAAAATTACAATTCTTATTTTTAATTAGTTTTCTAGTAAATTTTAATTTCGTATTTGCAAAAACGCCAGCTTCTTTTTAAAAGCAGCAAAAACAAAACAAACAAATTTCTGTGTATATATAGAGTATTTAATGAAGTCCTATCTTACTTTATTAATTTCTGAAATAAAACATTTAGAGCCATAAAAAGATGTCAAAGTACTAGATATGTACTACAAGAAACGAGGACACTTAAAGCCATTCAAGTAACGTAATTCGGATGTTACTGGTTCTATCTTAGAAATTGTATGAGATACGATAGGAACCTGAATTACAGAGATTTATTCCAAGATTGTGAATTACAGTAATTTAACTCCAAATACTTAAACAGATTCTTGTACCACGATATTGGTTTTTGTTGGGTTTTAATGTAATTACATTATCAAAGCCACAGAAAGGAGTAAACCGTGTTCCTAGGTACATTTACAATTAGTGTTTAATCTAACTTTTTAAATCAATACTCAGTACATGGGAGTGATTTTGTGAAAAAATAAAAACGAGGAATATAACTGCTGACAAAAAATATCTTTAACTCTTATAAAGATTTTAGAATTTAATTTTTACCCAAAAAAAATTTAAAAAGTTAACGGCAAGACTAAGAGAAAGATAGTGATATGTAAACAAACAATGTTGATTTCCTTAAAAAACTTATCAGCGTAAATTTATGTCAGGGTTAACAACAAATGAAAAGATATTTCTGGTTGACATTGATTAAGTATTAGATCGAACAATTAAATATTGCTGAAATTCTTTTGATAAAAAAATAATAAAATTCTCGAAAGCCCAATAAAAAAGTTCATTTAAAATGTAAGTTATTTTCTCAGCCATAAATCTATTAAATTATATATTTTTCTTTTTAAACTATTAAAAAATAGCCACAAATAATGACCTCAGATATTTATTTCATCTCAAAATAAAAAATAAAGATTCAAAATTTCAAAAGCATTTAATAAAATAATTAATTTTTGAACAATTGATATTTTACTCTAATAATATTTTAGTAAGCATATATTATTTAAGTAATCATATAAAAACTATACGGAGTTTCAAAGCAGAATGCTTGAGAATCATAGGCAATAGAACTAGAAAAAAGTTATAAAAAATGCTCAAAGCATTCAACTTTATATTAAGAAATAGAATTGTCAGATTACTACTGGGCTAGACATGGTAGTTCCTTGTCCAGTGTGATGGAAATACTACTACTACTAGCCAACTCCCACCCTTGGCTTTCAGCCATGAGGTGGCACACTTATCAGTAGAGACGAGCTCTCTTAAATTCTTCAGTCTGATCCAGTGTGGAGTGGTCAAGAGCTGGAAAGGACTGCAGATGTTCGCCATTCATCTCTTCAAGTCCACAGAGGGTGCATTCTATTAGCATGCATTCAAATTAGACTATACCTTAGAGTGCCTCTTTGATTTTCGCCAAGTTGTGATCGCGATTGATCACCAAGCTGTTCAAAATTCAATTGTATTCTGATTGCAAAAGAGCAGTTGATTATTCTGCGCTAGCAAAAATCGCCAATAAAATCGATAGCCAAAGAAAAATCACGATGTTTGCCAAGAGGGCACCCTAAAATATTGTTTTACCCTGGCGAAATAACGACTTTTATTCTGTGTAAGTGAGACGGAAGGTAGTCGTGTCCTGTTTTTAGACGAAAGTTGGCAACAATTATGGCTCGCTGGATGTTGGGACCAATTGGCCCATTGTTGACCAGGCTTTCCCACCTCTTGCCAGTTGAATCTTTCAGCAGGTATTCCATCATCCAAGTGTTCACTGCAGAGTTAATTCGCTACTTTGCAGATTTAAGCATGGAGGGTCCAGTGTGATGGAAATAACGTCATCCATTTCATCCATTTTGAAAATGGTGAGAGGATGACGCTAATGCCGACTATAAAAACATTTCAAGTGTAATGTAGAAGAGATGTTACTAAGAAGAAAACAAATGATGACACTGAATATTGAAGACTTTGAGATTCTGCTGTCGATATTCGAAGGTAACAATTCTTCTACTATCTTTCACCATCCTGAAGATTTCTCTTCTTCAGAGCTTCTTGTTTCACCTCCCTGTGCGTTGTGAAGTAAGAATGGGTGAACTAGAGCATTGTATTAGAACTGGCGAAATAACATAAGGGTTATGCTAACAGTTTGAAGGAAAAGAAAGAGGGTTATCTTAAGTAAGGAATTAGCAAAGAAAATATGAAAAGATGTACATAAAAATATGTGCACAATGCATTTAAACTCTGGATTTAATTTCTCTTGTTGAGCTTTTTATTGCAATGGATAACTTAACAATGTAAGAAGGAGGGCACAAACCTTACTCATTTTAAATAAGCTCCCCTATGTTTGTTGGCAAGGAATTGTTTGGTACCAAATCACTGCTTTGCTACATATCTCTAATTGGTTTTTTTCCCCCAAATCATTTAATTTAGAGGAAAAAATCATTAACTTCCTTATCTTACCACTAGAAGCATTGCTTGTTATCTGGTTTTGTAAAGCATAGCTATATTCACATAGCTTTCCATACCGCCTAGCTTTCTTTATGATTGCTCGACTGTCGGCATTTTATTCTTTAATGTATATATATTATATAAATAAACAAAATGCTAATGTATATATAATTTGTAATTCTTCAAACGCAAAAGTTGGTAGGAGTAGAATCCCCAAAATATAAGTAAAAAATTCAAATATATACAAATAGAAAATTATAAGTAAATGAACATTTGTAAATAAGTATAAGCATAATCATATTGCTCAGGAGGCATTGATTTATCCTGAAGAACTCAATTCTATTAA
This sequence comes from Latrodectus geometricus, assembly GCA_026290005.1. Lineage (NCBI taxonomy): Eukaryota > Metazoa > Arthropoda > Arachnida > Araneae > Theridiidae > Latrodectus > Latrodectus geometricus. The sequence continues at coordinate 7,408 of JAPDSC010092594.1, read as the reverse complement.
AATTTCTAGTATTCTGTATTCGGAATTTGACATATTTATCAATATTAAATAACAATTTAATTTTACTCGCATTAATGACAAAACAAATGAATTTAAGATTTATAAATTAATATTTTGGATTTCTAATATTTCTGTTAAAAAAATCATAAAAATGTAATTTTCAATAAAATATATAGCCAAAGTTTATAATATATATATTAGTTTGGGGAAAAAGTAATCCATTATTTTTTCGGTAGATGTCTGTAGTAATCGATATCTCGTGAGGTATCTATCAAACAATTTTAGATTTATGCTCGTTGGAAAGCTGACATTTGACACTAAAATATCCTCTTGCGGTTTTTTGTTTGATGAATTCAGTTACGAGTACAAGGTTTTAAAAATGGAAGACAACAAACAGAAAATTCGATACATTTTCGTTTTTCTCTTGTAACGGCGAAAAAGATAGCCGGGTGGCTAAAATTGTGAAAGGTGTTTATCGTCCTATATAAGACTGTAACAACCAGTTACGTACAATTTTTGTTTCGTCGATTCCGTTCGGGTATTTTTGTTGTTAGAGATGCACCTCGCATGTCGATACAGCATCGTCGAAAATGTCTGTAAAATATCGAAAATGATCGAAGTTAACTGCATGTCAGCAGTCGTAACGCGCAAGACCTAAAAATCTACATGAAAACTTTTTTAAATCTTTTCACAAAGCGAATCCAAAAGAAGTTACATAAAGTTCACGTAAAAATAATGGATTTCTTTTTCCCCAACCTAATATTTAAATACCTAAATATTGTAAAATAAAATTAAATGCCTATATTGCTCTCTCCAAAAAAAATATAAAATTCACTGAAATACTATTTAGCAAGCGGGGCTGTGCTTATACAAGTAAAGTTATATATAGACAAGGTTGTGTCAATTTACAGAAAGACCATTCAATTCATGAAGGTTATTTAAAAAGCTTAAAAATATTACTTAGTATGAGTACTTAGTCTTTTAAATAACGTGAACTCACATTGGCGATTATAGTCCTTTATAATTTTTCAATATAAATTCTTTCCAACTTACATAGCTCATTCCATATTAATTATTGAATTATTAATTACTTAAAATTTCCTTATATTAATACATAATTTTGATTTTACATTTATTTGAATTAATAGTTTATTAGACGAACTTTTTCAAGGATAAGAACTCTCGATTCTATGTTTCCGAAAACACTTATTTCCAAAGAGTACCATGCATTGCTTTGCAGCTTTTTAAATCTTGTAAATCAGATGAAAGAGGCGAGTAATATCGGAATTGCCTTTACATCATATACCCCCTTAAGATCCAAGCTTTATGATGGATGACGATGGAAGAAACTGTTAGAAAGCGAATTAATGTTTAATATTTGTGACACGATGTATAGTTGTATTAACATCCATGAAGTAGTCTTTGTCATCAAAGTAAAAAGAGCATGGTTGGGCTAGATTAGTAAGTATATCTAGGTATCTCCTGGCTATTTGCTTACATTGAGGAATATCAGAGTATCTCTCCGATGCCAGGAAAGTACTATGTCCCACCATATTATACTCCCATCAGACCCTTGTTGTTGTTGTCGTCATGTGCCAGCCAGGCTGGCAATATGGCGTGCGCTGCTCCACTTTTCCAACTGAACCATATTTGGTGTGGAGTCCGACTTCCTCAGTACACACACGCCATAGGGACCCGTTTATAGGATAGGCAACCATTCACACACACACACAAAGAAAGGACAAAGACAAGAAAGAGAGAGAGAAAGTACATCCATGCCCAAGCCAGGATTTGAACCCAGGTCCCACCCATCTGTAATCAGGTACGCTAACCACTAGACAGGTTGGGCGGCATCAGACCCATAAGGAGAGGGATTAAAGCAAGATAGATTCATGGCTGCCAGAGGTTCTCACCGAATTTGACCTCTTTCATCAGTGCAAAATAAGGTGTGGAGTGATTTATCCAATCCATTAACCTTTTCCAATGTTCAAGTCTTCTTTTCCGATACCACTGCAAACAACTTTTTGGATTTTGGGCGAAATTGAATGTCTCTTCACAAGCACCCAACCATACATTCCTATTCTATGCTCATCGTTAGAGCTAAAATCTTTTAGGGAGCCTTGTTCGACAATTTTGTTTGTTTGAAATAGAGTTACAGTCCAATTCTATAATAAAATTAGTCGGAACGCTCTTGTAAAACTGCACTCGAACCGGGGTTACGAATTCCAGACAGTGACTGCGGGTTCTGATTCCAATTAATGGAAAGCTTTAATATGGCTCTTTTTGAGAGGTGGCGCAGCTTGTCCTTTTTTGGACCTTGCGCCAAAAAAACCAACCAACCAACCATATTTTTGAGAGGCCAGTGAGATTTGTTGTCTTCTAAATAGAGGTAATGCTAAACGGGCGCCAACAATAAACACTTTTTAACTGACGAAAGTTCTGTCATTTTTCCCTTTTACTTCTTTCTACAGGAAATGCACTTTTATACGTTATTTATGCTAACGATCTAGCGATGTGTAATCCTCAACAAAAAATATATAAATTATCCACAGGTAAACATTTAATATTTTGTAAGTTTATTATTGTTCAAATAACGTATAATTTTTTGGTTCATTTTTTGCTTTATTTGGCGATTAAAAATATCATTAACCTGACTAAATTGCAATCTCTTTCTAAGCAAGTAAAATAATTCAATCAATTAAAAAAATCTACGTAAAATTATAAAAGGTAAGGACTTTTACTAACGATAAAATTTACTTAAATTATCCTCACAATATTTCTAATGAAAATTTTACAATATCCCTCACAATATTTCTAATGAGAAGTCAAAACAAAATGTTCTAAATTGTCCGTAATCACGCATAACCAGAAGCTGCCAAAATAGAATTTTGCTGAATATTTTAACATTCCCGATCATTTTTAAGCAATAAGAAATCCAGGTTACCATTAAATGACAAAATCTGCCAAAAATTCACTAAATTCCAAAAATTCGCAAAAAAACATTTTGCAGCATCTGTAAAATGTTTAAAAAAATTAACTGTTTCCCACTTCAACATTTTCTTTTGTATATATAGTTTAATTAATAATAATCTCATGATGATAAAGTCTTTATAATAAATATTAAACCTGAACCTTGTTATATTTTTTCTTGATTTATTAAGTAAATAGAAAATAAATTGCATAAGAGTAATTAAATTGTTAAATTTGTTCATATATGTCCGAAAATATAGCAACATTTTTCTGAGCATTCTATTCCATTAATACAAAGTATTTTAATTTGTTTATAAAAATGTGTGTAACCAAGTCAAGGCGGATAATTTTCTCTGGAAACTTCGACAAAGTATTAATTCGATTATAATTTGCGGTTAGAAAGCTGTTGTTTGATATTTAAATAAATGTCTCTTACTTAATCAGAAATAAAAGAAACACAATTAATAGAAGATTGTCGAATGTTCACCAGTTTCGTCAGGCAATTCGTCTGTGATAAAAACAATGGGCAATGATTAAATTATTCCCTACTTTTTTGGTTAGCCATCGTTCACGTAATCCTTATTATGTGCAGAATTCGGAGAAAAAGCCCGAAAAGTCTTGCGAAACTTTATGTAATGTGTTATTCTAAAAAAGTGACTTCCTTAAGGATAATTGAGAAGTAATATCGAACGTGATATTAAAGTAGGAAACAAATTAAACAATATCACAAAGGAATTTGTTTTTCCATAATGAACTATTCAAATTTCTTTGCTGAATGCAATGAACGGACGGTTATTCGACTATTATTTATCTGAAATACTATGTAATCCATGATGACTTTACTTATTTGAAAAGTTATGACGATATTTTTTTTTATCTAAGTTTTCAGTTTGCATGTCACCATTTTGCAGTTTACTCAATATTAATTTTTTTCTCTAATACTGTTGCAAATTTTTCTTTAATAAGTCTTCGTTTTACAAAAAATAGTTAATACCAATCGACTCATTAAAATCAAAGTCCTATCTAAGTTTTCAATTAATTGATGTATTCATAGAAAAAAAAAGGATTCTTTCGGAAGATTCAAACTTTCAAACATCATCATCCATCAAAAACAAATGTTTTATTTCAATTTTTTCATATTTATTTAACATATCTATAAATATAATTCGTTATTGAATAATTTATAGAAAACAATTAATTATTTTATGTAATAAGAATTAATTATAAAAATCATTGTGTAATAACCAAACATATTAAGATTTATTGAAAATAAAAATGTGTAGTTTACCTTTTTTTTAAAGATATGTAAAATAAGCTTAATATTAATAGCTTTTGATTAAGCTAGGTATTTTACAATAAGACGATGCTAATAGAAAAAGGTACTCAGACATAATTAAATTACAATAACCCTAAAATATATGTTTATTCAAATTGCTCTGTTCCTTTTCATGAACATTTCAATATAAAGTTCATTAATATAACTTTATTAAGTTATTTTATATATTGATTGATATTAAAACTACAACTACAGTAATTATTAAGATGCATAAATATTGAGGTATTTTAAAAATAAAATGTACGGTTTACCTCTTTTTTTAAATATTTTCGCAAATAAGCTCAGTATTAACATTTTTTTTATTAATGGAGGTATTTATATAAATAAGTATTCTATTAGAAAAGGGAAGTCATACTTGTATAAATTACAGTCTCCATAAAATAAATATTTTATTGTAATTTTCTAAATGTAATTAAATATTCTAATTAATATAGTAATTAATTATAAATAGTATTAAGATTTATTGAAAACAAAAGTAAAAATATACAGCCAACATTTTTTTGTAATATAGATGAGTTTTGTAATCGAATAATTAATACAAAATTATATTCTATTGAAAAATGGATTGCAGAATGATATGAATTATAGCCATTCTAAAAAAATATTTTATATATACATATATATTTGAATACATAAACCTTTTGCCAATAATTTTATATTGATTTCTCAGAAAAAATAAAAAATTCTACATTGAATATAAATAATAAAAGCGATGATTTTAAAATTAATTTATACATATCTTATAACCCAGAAAGAACAAATAATAACATTTATAATGTAGTGGAGTAAATTAAAGTTATAAATAAATCAGCTTCACTTCAAGATTTTAATAAATTTGAAAAATAAACATATAAATATTTTTGATTAGGAAAATAATCATAATATTTAAAAAATAATAAAAAAAATTAATGTATATCTACATTTACGATGTACTTAAAAAACGGGTTTTATTACTATTTAATTAAAAGATTTGTAGAGATTAATCACGACGCGAGAATTTAAAAATACAAAGAAAACATTTATATTTTTAATTTTTTGTTCTGATGACAGATTGAAAATACATGATGAAAATAGTTGAAGGTATAAAACCATAAACGATGGAATATCAAATGCAATAAATAAGTAAGTAAAAAGAAGAGGAAAAATTTTAAACATTGCGGTAACAAATTAAGAGTTCCTCTGGTCTTTTCTGCAGATTTGAAATATTTATTAAAATAAGCTTTTGTAAAAACGAAATATTTTATTTACTTACAAATAAGGGTTAAGAATTTGTAATAATTCAATGGAATAAAATAGCTTTAACTGATAGTGTAAATCGATTTTAAAAGATGAGGTTAAATAGGGATAGAATAAAGCCGCCCAACCTGTCTAACTGTTAGCGTAACTGACTACGGATGGAAAGGACCTGGGTTCGAATCCCGGCTCGGGCATGTGAATGTACCTTCTCTTTCTCTCTCTATGCTTCTTGTCCTTTCCTCAGATGATGGATGAATGTGGCCCGCCCTATAAACGGGTTTGTGGTGGTGTTGCGTGGGCGATGCTACTCGTTCACAGGTGCCCATCGGGTAACGATAAAAGGAGTAGCCTTGTTGCGGTAATGGGCTAATGTACTTACTTATTTAAGGGTGCCCGCCATTGGAAAAAAAATCAACAAAATATAATAAAAAACAATGTAAGAAGTCTATGCTGTTTCCTATTAGAAATATTTACTAAAAAGCTTTGATTATTATATAAAAGTGTATATGATGGCTATAAAATATTTGTTATGCATAGAAAAAAATATCTATAAATTTACAAATGTGTTAAAGAAAATAAATTTTCGTTGACCTATTTACATATTAAAACATTACATTAATGTATTATACAATACATTAACTTAACAATACAATACAATAACACATTAAAAAAGTGAAAATTTTAAAGCCATTAGAAAGGAAAAAAGTGATAAAGATCTTGAAAACGATGACGATTAAATGACAAAAAACAATTATATGAAAATGATAAAAGATATGCAAACGATATAAAAGCAAAATTTTTTATTTTTTAAAGGAAAATTTTAAAAATCATGATTAAAGAACCTGAAAATGAAGATTATAGTTTAATTAATTTTTTAATTCCCTTTTTATCATAATTTAAGCCTTTTTTATCACAATTTTTCTTAATAGGATTCCTATTTGTTTATCAATGCATGGGGAAAACGGAATGAAAAAAATTGATGTCATTTTCACTTCTGAAGAAAAAAAATTTCCTTTCGTCAAAAAGTAGGTCATTTAAAACTGAGGGTTTTTTTTATTCTTTTTGATTGATGGGATAGTTTAGATCATTTATCAAAAAATTTAACAAAAGAAATGCTTAGGGAAACAATTAAATATTATTCAGGAAACCAATTAGAGCTAATAGCGCGATAACATGACCTTATCATTATATGAATTCAATAGAATGTTTTAAAACAAAGAAAAAAACCACTTTCTCAGAAATATTTTGAATGAAAGCAACATAACAGATGAAAACTATATCCATGTTCGAAATTTATGGAAACCATTAGAAAAATCTAAATTCTGTGGATTATACGGATTTTTATATAAAATTATATGAGTTAAATTAAGGAGTTTTTTAAATTTTAGAGATTGAAAACTTGTGGATTAATGACCACATGGAATTTTTGAATTATTTGGGATGTTATGTTGAAAGAGACGAAGCTTAATTTATTTTTATTATAAGGGTATGATGTGAAATTATATGATAATCAAAGAGGATTTATAAGAATATATCTCACCTTGTTTTAATAAATATGACAAAGCAAACAATAAACATGAAAATTAGATAAGTAATTAAATTATTTAGTTATTCATAATAATGTATTTATGCAGAAATATAGAGGGGTTTAATTTGATGTAGTGAAAAATGTATTATTAAAGATAAAACGAATACCGGAGGATTATAAAATTGGATATATATCAAAAATCGTTCTAGTACAATTTTGCAAAATGTATATTAAAAGTATATTGTATGAAAATATGACTATCATTTAGTTCTACTTATAAAAACCGAGAACGAAATTTCAGGCTGGTAAAAATAAACAATTAACAGTTTAATATATAT
>JAPDSC010092587.1:42853-65167 GCA_026290005.1 Latrodectus geometricus | reverse complement strand
AAGACAGCAAGCAAAATTCTAAAAGCTTCCCGGCCAACAACTACGGAGATCTAAAGGTAAATGAGCCTAGTGACTACCAGTTGTTGATTTTTGAGAATTTCTTCAAAATTCCTTATCATTGTGATAATTGCATATGGATTTGTTTCAACACCCGTTTGTCCATTATGCTTCTTATCCCATTATCAAAATAACTTATGAAAACTGATTTCATTCAAGAATAAGGCGGTGGTGGGTAGTTGTTGATTATTTCATGTTAAGTGAATCATCCAACTCACAAACTGTACCCTAAGGGTATAAGCAATTGTCGATAAAAGTTGCTTTTTTTGTCGTTGGATTAAAGATATCATTTTGACATACACATCAGTCCAAATTCTTTGTGCCGAATATCTGACCGATTTGCAACAATTCATGAGTTTGTTAACAAGAACGCGCCAAGCAATTGCATTACTCGTCCATTTCATGTCTGCAAATAGTTAAACTATTTAGGACAATACAGCTTCACCAAGTCATCGATATTTTCATGTTAATAGTTTGATGAGAACAACGCCACCTTGGATATAGTTCTTGGTACACCTTCTGTACTATACGTTCACTGCCACCACCCTTAATATAAACCAGAAGCATATATCCGTAGATTTTCCATTTATACAATCAGACATATTTGCAAACCTTGATAATCTGATGAATTCGTTGATTGATGGCTGCTCGCTGCTTTTTATCTTCAGCTAACAAACGGGAATCTTCATAATAAAGACTTTTCTCTTCACAACCATACTAATATCTTTTCATCTATTTTTGAACATTATAATACATTTGTGCATATGATATTATATAAATATATTTATAATTGACCAATTATGTACTACTAGATATCAAAAATTTCTTAAGTACTTTTACGAAATTTACTTATTAAGCCCAGTTTGTGCGATACAATGTTCTAAAAAATATTTTTCATTTATGCGTACATCATAAGCCTACACATTTTTAAGATAATGGTTTCGTATTGTGTTAATAAAATTGGTCTTTTAGCACTTAACTATTTTTAATGACTTCCATTCTAATGTTATTCTAATTTAAAGTAATATTTGACTCAATAAAAAATGCCTTATTTCTAATCAATAATTATTGTCAAATATTTCAACATGTTAATTGTAATAAAATATATTACATTATATATATATATATATATATATATATATGCGGATAATTAGATACATAATTGTATTTGTATACTGTATAATAATTTTAATTATTTGAACATGATTATAAAAGGAGAAATGATTATTAAAATAATTCTGTCTTGAATGTAAACGAAATTTTTCTGTTTATAAAATGATAATTTCATTTTTATTCATGTTCTTATTGTAGAGTAAGTGGGATTTCCGAAAGAAAAGCTTGTAGCAATCGCTAGTACTGTGATATTTTAGTTGAATAATATTAAAGAATAACTATATAAAGAGTGCTTCCGCAAATTGCGACAAGAATTTCTATCAAAATACTAAAGGTCAAGGTTTTGGCTATTTTAATTTTTCTACCTTTTATATCCTGTTTGCTTACGTTGCTTTTGCGGTTGCAGACACAATCAAATATCACTAGCCTTGATTTATGTTGCATACCACTGTCCTTTTATAGTCAATTTATAATTTAATAATTCAGTAAAAAAGGTTTATATTTTAAATTTATCTCCTTCATGCTTACAAATGATGAAATTTGTAATTTTTTAATCTGTTAATTCTTTAATAAATTTTATATTTATAAATCAATTTTTATCTTTGCTGAATGATGTTCTGAATCGTTTTGGATCTTTGCAATGTATCTTTGAAACAATAATAATTTTTGAAAAAATTATGATGATAATATTTTATTAATTTATTCTGCTAATTTAACATTTTTCTATAAGGAAAATTATTTCATTCTTTAGCTGTTCCATTTTCCCCACACAATATGTGTATATATATAATCACAAAAGTGTGATTTGAATTTTAATTCTGTGTTTAATCAACTCTCTAAGTGATTAGAGATATTTTAGAATAAGTATACACACATATTATATTTTTATTTCTTAAAAATATGTTGTTCGTTAACATGACGTCGATATCATTACGTTGAAGAAATAAATAATTCAGGATCGAGTAATTTAAAACTTTTTGTCTAAAATGGGAATTAAAATTCTTTCTTATACAATTGGTTATCAAAATGTTAGAAACACCTGCGAATAAAAGTTAGATTTTTTTAATGAGCTTCGTAAGAATTAAAATATAATAGTTACCCCAATTTTTCTTATAAATAGAAATGTATGTATTCTGGTACTATATGGTACTTTATTGTAGTTCTGTGAGTCATGAAAGTGTAAAATATTGGACCTCTTAGAATTTTGAAGAGACCATATTTTAGAAGACCGTCTAACTAGTGTGAACTGCGTGGCTTACTAGCGTCTAACTAGTATGAAGTAGTGGCCAAAGCAAGAGTAATCGAAACCTCCCAACTTATAGGCGTTTCTAGAGGTACGGTGCCTTAAGTCATGACACCACACGCACAATGCAGAAAGACAGGTTCCGCAAAGTTTGGTGGATAGAAAGAGCTCATTGAAAGAAACCGATGGGTTTTGCAGCAGATTGTTGGATTTAAAAAGAAACAACTATAGGAAAAATGACCCCAAAGTTCCATTAGCACTTACATTTTCTAATATCAATGAATACAGTTAAAATGCACTTTCATAAACAAAACATTTAAGGCACAACAGCAATTTCTGACATTTGTCATTGGTGATAATGCCAAGTGACAATCCCGATGTCTACAAACGCAGCACAATGACAAAACAGTCGACTGATAAGTGGAAGAATTAATATGACCGGATGAATTGTATTTCACATTTTTGCATACAAGATATACGGTTGCATGTATGGGAGACACCTACACTAACTTATGATCCTTTCAAGTGTTGAGTGTAAACGGGGGTCTGTCATGTTATGGGCATATCTACCATGATTTTTTGCTAGATTAATCTTTACCCTGAAAGGAAGAATCAATGGGAATAAGACTAAACAAATTTTAGCTTACCAATTCTAAGATGCGAAACTGTTTCTCACAGGAGATGGAATTTTCCAGGATAACATTCCATTTATCCTTGCAGCAGAACTTATCTAGTCATGGTTTGATTTATACGAGGATGAAATTAAGCATCTATTTTGGTTCGGGACAGTCACCCGACCTAAATATAATCTAATTGTTATGGTCTATTTAGAGCCTTCAATGCGGAATCGATATCCTCCCCTGAGATCTCTCCCAGAACTTTCATAATATCTTCATGAAAAATGGTAAAGTATTCCTCTAAACACTATTTAATTCTTCTATGAATCGATTCCTAGCCGAATCCAAACTGTATCACATAGCACAAGTAATCTCACACTGTACTAATAAAGAATTCCTTATAAATCTACGCGGTATTTCCTTTATTTTGAAAGCCACCTGTAGATACTGATTCTTTTTTTAGAAAACTTCAATGCATAAATATCAAACTTTAAAACATCTGAAAATGATAAATCTTACAGAAAAACCAAAAATCGTGTTATAATGTCATATTACAAGTTTTTACATTTCATTTAAAAATGACAATTATTTTAAACCAAATCCAGCACCTGAAGGAAAGCAGTCCCTGCTATATTCATAAAATAAATAATTCTTTCATGCAGAAACTTTAGCATTTGTTTTAAAATTCATATTTAGATCAGTGAAATTTACATCAGTTAGCTTATTTTTGCCAATCGAAACAATAAGCGAAGCCAATTACAACGTAATTTTTATGGGGTAGTTGACTAAGTAAGACATCCCATAAAAGCTAACCTCTTGATGAAGTTGACCTGTGAGTTGGTGATTTCAATCTTTAAACTCAATCTTCAACACCATGTCAAAGGAAAGACATTAAATCCTAGAAAAAATGAGCTTGGAAAAATCTTCCCAGTACGATGGTCTTTGATTAGGACAGACAAAATGTCAACGTGGCCAAATTGGTAAGGACGTTTTTCTCATTATCGGAAGGTGCCGAGTTCAAATCTTGACTCAATCTAAGATCCGATGTCTTTATTAAAGGTGGCTGGAGCACGTTGAATAGGTATTAGTTGCAATATTTTCTAAATGGTTTTAATGTTCTCTCTTTAAAAATGATACCTCTGGGATTTTTTTTTTATACAAGAAATGAGTTCACTTAATTTTATTAAAATAACATTTCTTAAGGGATATATTTTCCAATATTTAGTCAAACAGTTTGTTTATTTTAGCCATTTAAAAAATTATTTTGTTGGAATGGTTATTTATTTCACATTTTAAGTTCACAATTTATGGTACAACTGCCGTATATATAATCCATCATGCCACATTCTGAATTATTTTCTTGAGGAAGAAATGTTGCCGAGATATAATTGTGACGTAATAAGTTCCTGAAATTAATTTAGGCATCTAATTAATATTTTTAATAATTTTTTAATTAAAATTTTTAATTTTAATAATTAATTAATCATTTAAATAATAATTTTTAAGACATTAAGATTTAAAAAAAAGAAAAAAAGAATATTAAAATACGAAAGTGGAACACATTGTTCTAAATTTCTTCGCAGAGACGTGTAAATTTTAGGGTTGGTAAAATAAAATTTTATACATAATTATTTTCTAGCTCTATGACTTAATAAGAAGCAGGTTGCCAGATAAACAAATCCACCCAAAATTCACCAAACTCAGAAATTGGCATAATAGATTAAATGGCAGCAGTGCAAAATTTGTTATTTTAAGGCTATATTTCAGAATTACCTTAAATTAAATTTTGTTTGTCAGACTAAGTTTTCTTTCTTGCTTATAACGGTTAATTAAATCAGTATTTACAGTTTAGAATGAGTTTCGACACCCGCACTCGAGGTACGAATCGAACTCAGAATAGATGACCAGTGTGCTAGTTTATTAATGGTTAAATTAATGTAGAAAATTAAAAAAATAATGTTAAAATTTTTTTTAATATGCACTCTTTTTATTATAAGTAAAACATTGCACCTTTTTTCAGTAATACACTTGTTCATTGTAAAATTTAAATTTTAAACTGATGAGTAATCATTTTAAATATTCTAAAACATTCTTATTTTCTTGGAATCGCAGATGGCAGAGGGTGATATGTTAACCCTTAGCGTTCGCGGATGTTCTAGAACAAATAGAGATATGGGTTACTGCCACGCCTAAGGGAGGAGAATTCCCTTACGCAATGCTGAACCGGTCAATTTTGTTTATGTACTCGATTTAGAAATGTTTGGAATATTGGAAAGAAAAATGCGTTCATGTAGGAAATAATCAATTAACATAAAATTTTTTTTTAGAAATATTTTTGATTTTCTTAAAAGTATTCTTTTCAGCCGTTTACTTTAAATTATGCTTTCTTTTTTCATATTCCTTTACATTTTCTTGATGAGTAAGATATCTATGGAAAAGTATGAAATCATTAATTGCCAAAATGTGGTTTATAATAAATATGTAAACACTGTGTGGTATCTTGGTTTGAAAAGATGTAGCTTTGATCTACGGAAAGCAGCAGGTTTGATACTGACTCCAATGAATACCTTTATGGGCTTATGCAAATTAATCTTCAGAAAGATCCATTGTATCTTTACTGGTTTGCTAGCCTTATTTTAAAAACAAGTATACAACCTAACCGCCAAAGACCATGTTAAGGCATTTCAGCATCCACATCTGGAATTGCCTTCCGGTAGAACTTCTAGTGGAATGTATTGACGTATCGCAAGGGAGGAAACTCTGAAAATTTCGAAGGGCCCACCGCGATAGACTTGCATGCTGAAATCAGAAGCGCAATAGTCATTTCCCACTTTTTAACAGTCTGGGATTGAATCCATGACTATGTTCCAAAGAGCGCTGTTCTACCTCTAAGCTTGCTAGCTCTGTTTGCAGTTCAATTTATTTAGGCGCACGAGGGTTGATCTGAGTAGAACTACTGAAAACATTAAAATTTTAAATGGAAATCAAATCCATGAATTGTTGAACAGCAAAACGTATCTCTGATCATCCAGCTGGAATATCATTCTTTCTACTGGTGCAGAAAACGAAGTACATAGAAAAAGACCCGAAATTGGCGTTTCAGGAATCAATCAGTTAATTTTGCTTTAAAATTACAAAGTTATTAGCTGTGTTTAAGGAATACTATCGTTCTCGATAATGTTTATAAATATCTCTACAATTCATACGGGGCACCGATGCTTGATTCCTTCTCAATCAGAGCCTCTCAATCAGAGCACTGGGCTTATCATGGCCAAGTAGTAAAACTATATTCTGCAGCACTGGAACATCTTTGATTAGATTGAAGCACTATTGATAAATAAAAAATGGTAATGCTCACCTATTGGATGGAAATTATGAATTTTCCGTCCTTTCTCTTTTGTGATATATGAATGTAGCTTACTATTTACTAAAAGTACTTCTTGTAGGCGAATATGTGAATACCTAAAAAAGCTTTTAAACAATTTCTACCTGTTAGAGTGTGTATGCCGAAGTGTCTTTGAGTTTGGCAAAAATATAAAACATATTGAACCTCTTATAAAGGATTTACATACTTGCATTGAATGTACTAAGCCTAATATGATGACCGTATTCTATAAAGCAATTTGAAATTGCAATTATTATAAAAATATATATACAGACACATACATAGTCCATTATATTTTGAAAATGTTTTAGTTAAAAATTTTTGGTTTGTAAGAAAACACTTGTATTCCTTTCTGATGAAATTCATTTATCGGATAAAATTTCTAATTTTCTTAAAGCATATTTAATACTTATTTTTCAAAAATTTTTATTAGAGTTTTTCTTTATTATTTTTAAGGCTTTAATAAGAATTATATAAACTTATTTTATTAAATTATATAAATATTTTAATGATATATTTGATAACACGATGGAAAATAATTTCGCGATGAATTCGCAATTAAATAGAATTTTTTTAACGATACAAAAGCTGAAAAGATTTATACACTCTTATTAACTTTCGAAAATACATTTTAAACGAACTTAATGTATAAAATACTTAATTTGGTGAAATGACATTCCATAAAAAAATAAACAAGTTACATAAATAATCTTGAAAAGTACTGAAAGAAAAACTTTTTATAAAATTTTTTAATGAACAAGTATGTTTATTTTTCCAAATCATTATTATTACAGAGTAGTACAAATAACAAAGTATAACATTTCTTGTGTTCAACAATAGCGGGAATCGAGCCCAAGATATTCCACTCCGAAGAGCGTAGTCATACCATTGGGTCACTGAAAATCTTCTTATACGAGATTCGAAGGAATAATTGATTACAAGAAAGACTTTTTTTTTTTTAACATATACATTACTTTATGTTTTTTAACATGCCATATTTTTTGGTTTGCATAAATTTTTCAACTTATATATCTAAAACTTTAACATCTAATTTAACTACATGTTTTTGGTAATATAAAGATGTAAAAGTAATTATTTAGAAATAAATACTTACCACACAGCGTGAAGTCTAATGGCAGAAATCTTCGTAACAAACTAAGCTATCTACTGCGTACTACCTTTTGGAAGAACTATTGTTTCTGTTATTTAATTGTTGCTGGTATCGAACTTGAGACCTACTCCGTTGAAGAATGCGATGTAATCACTGTCTTACAAAGGAACTCATAACGAATTATTTATTATTTGTTTCTTTGAAAAAGAAATAATAATGTAACAAATCAATTAAGTAAAACATTTTGCTAAAAATTTTCTTGACAATTCTGAAAACAAAAACTTGTAGCTACGTCACATTTACAGCATTATATTTAAACATATTATTTATTTTATTCTAATCAAATTTTGATTCTTGTCTTATTGTAATAGTCAAAAAATTACAAAGCTAGCTTGTTATTATTTCATTATTGTTATAATTCTATAAATTTTTATATTATTCCTACAAATACTTTCATTCATCTTAACATTAATCTTTAGAATGTAATTTTATACATTTTAATATAATTAATATTAAGATGTATAAAATAATAATTTTATATTATAATTTTATACATTTTAGTATTAAACATTATAATTATTAATGATTTATTTATGTATTAATTATTATATTTATGTGGGTTTTTGCTAACAAATGTTTTTTCCATGTTAAATGTTTGTTTCATGAATTATGTTGGTGGTAGTTTATATTAACTATTATGCTATTGCAGCAGGTTTCCGGTTGCTTATAACTGCAGAAAGAAGCCAAAAAACAGCCTAACCACTTCGTAATTTTCAACTATGATCACGTGATATATTTGACACCTGAACTACCACTCTTGCCTCCACATCACGTAAAACAAACTGAGAAACGCGTTGGACACTACAAAACTTTTATCACACGTATGTTCTCGGAAGATCCTTGTCAGCTAATTCAAGTAGTGAACCCGCTACTTGCCTCATGGAGAACGACACCTTTTCTTAACAAAATACTGCGGAGTCTTCTCTTATTTTAGCGATAAATTTACTTCATTCTAAAAGTATGCCAAAATATGGGCTAGAAATCATTATAAAAAAGTATAATTGGTATAAAAAAGTTGTTCGCTCAATTTTCAGACCATTTTGTTTCACGCCAAGAAAAAAATCATCTAATTTATTTTCACAACACAATTATATTTTGTAGTTTTATTTTTCGTCTGATATTTAGAATACTATTTACATGTAAAATGGAGCTTTTAAAAAGGCAATGGATAGAAAGCAGGTTACATTCTTTCCGAATAGGTATTTCCATCCTGTAATTCAAAAACTATGCAAAATCTATGGTTTTTCGATATTTAAAGCCACAAAAGAAAATAAATAATAAATAAAAGAAAAATTATCATAATCTGGCATTTAAATGGAAAGTTCTTTCAAATACTCATTCAAAGAATAAACGTAGTTTTTCTAATGTTGTTAAATACGAGATCTTTCTTAAAAGAAAATCCTCGACACAGTGATATATTGCAAGTACATTAATGGATGTAAAATGAAATGTGGGGTTTAAAGTTTAAACCACACATTTAATTTTATCTAATAAAGTTGTTTATAAAGCTTAAGCAGATGAACAGCTAAAGCAGATGAATCTTAGGTCTATTTAAGTGATTGCAATAAAAGTGATCAATTTACTATCATAAGAGCAGAAAAATTCTGTAACAGGGTTAAAAGAATCAAAAGAAAGTTTTTCTAGAGGACTTATATGATGATCGCTGGCTTTCACTCAAAGGTAAGAAAACAACTAAAAAAATTAATAAAAAATATCAAAATTAACTTTAAATGCTATTTATACATTTTAACCTCAATTTTTAAACTGGAAATTCCAGATCATTATCCATAATGCCATCCATCCATTGGACCTCATCAGGATAAAGCAAGGACGAGGGTGTTGCTTTTTCCAGCAGAGTACCTGTGCTAAGTGCACGCACCTCTTGATATAATAATATGAGGGGTTACTATTTTAGATGTTCATAATTTTATTTAAAAGTCGTATATTTATTTATATACGGTTTCTTCTTTTTTTTTTATTAATTTTTATTTATTTATATTAGGGAGTTCCTATTTGGGATAAAAATTTATATATATATATATATATATATATATATATATATATATATATATAATTTTCATAGGGAGTAGGGGGACCCCTACTCTGCTGGTTTTCGTGAATTGTCCAAGCTTCGGTGTTGCTTTATTGAACTTTCAAAAAGGGGAATATTTACATTGGGGATTACATGGCACTTTTCCGTACGCAGACGGGTGCAATTGTTTTACATGTAGTTTTACAGAGTGCTATCTTTTTCACACAGTTTTTATTTTACAATGGACATCAGTTGAGGTACAGTTTTCTATTAGTATTATACAATTCAAATAATTATATACATCAATATTGAACACAAATACAATTTTTGTTTACATGAGAATTTATTTACATTGGAGTTATTTTACCTGGACGCTCGTGGCGCCCTCTATATGCAGTGAATGCCTTTAATTAAACCGTGATGTATTTGTTTATTTATTTAATTGTTAGTCTTATCGAATTGACTAAAAAGTTCAATTAAAACAAAAAATTTATCAACAGAGTTTTTACAATCTTTTACTTTATCTATGTTGTTTGCCATAAATTTGATTAACATGGTAAATTCTTTATCTTCTGTTAAAAATTTTATTAGCTTCATTATATCAGCTGCAACATTTTGTGGGTTTATTATTGGTTAATTCTGTTATGTTAGGTTCGCTATTTTGTACTTGTGTAGGGGGAAGGGGTGGGAAGTTTATGTTGCTTTTAACTGCCGCGGCGTATGTGATGTCAGGGTTCCTATTACTGTCTTGGTTATTGATGACATGTTCTTGGGGGGCATTTGCATATTGAGGTTTTTTATTTCTATTTTCGAACTCAATTGGTCGATTTATTTTGGGTTTCGGTGCTTTAAGGCAGCCTCTATAGCTTGCTGGGTGGGGTCCCCCACAATTACAGCACTTAGGGTTTTCTATCTTGTTTTCAGTCTGGGTTTTATTACAATTAGAGGTGTGATGATTTTCACCACATTTGACACATCGGGGGGGGGGGGGCATTCTGCAATTAGTGCTACCGTGTCCAAACATTTGGCAATTGTGACATTGTGTAACTCCGTTTATATTTATATATTTTTCGATTGTGACATTGAAATATAGTAGTGAAGTAATTTCGTGTATTTTATTAATTTCGGCCGTTTTTTCTAGCTGCACCTGAAATAGTGGCATCGGTCTAGTCTTGTCGCCCCCCTTGGTTAGTTGAGCTATTTTAATTATCTTGAAACCATATGTTTTTAACTCATTTTCTATTTCCATTTTATCTGTGTCTATGGGGAGACTTCTGATGACGATTTTGTAGGGTTTTGCTGTTATTGGGTTAATTACCCAGTATGGAATTTTTTCCTCGTCTAAAAATTTGGTGAGGGTTCTATGTTCGTCAGGAGAATTAATTAACAATTTAAGAAATTGGCCAGATGGTCTGCCCGTAACTGTAAATTCTAATTTTTCATTTATGTATTTCATGAATTCTCCCATTTTTTGAGTTGTTTTTACACAAACTGCCGGTGGTTTACTGACTTCATTTTGAGAATTATTTTGGTTATTGTTATTAGTTTGGGAGGGGGGAATGTTGGTTTGATTATTTGCAGGTAGTGGTCTGTCCACGTCCGTTGCAGAATCGAGAGAGTCGAATTTATTTGAAGTATCAGTTTCATAGTTTATTTGGCTAGTTCTAATTTTTTTGAATTTTCTTTTATTTCTAACTCTCTGGGGCACATAATCCTCGTCGTCCGTTTCTCTGTTTGATTTTTTGATTGAGCGTTTAGGCCTTATTAGGTTTATTTTCGCTTCTTCTCTGTTTGCCGCACGCTGGTTAATTTTAGGGCTACCATGCGGTAGAGGTTTTTTAAAGATATTGCTATCTGAGTTAATCCAGGCTAAATCATTATTTGTATTATTATTTTCTTTACTGGTGGAGGCAATTGCATTATCATTTGCATATACAATACTTATTTTATCATTATTTACAATATTTCTATTTACAGAGTTCTTATTGGGGGTGTGGCTATTACTGGCGGCGTGGTTAGAGTTAGCTGGGTTATTTAGACTAGTTTGGTTTACATTTATATCTTTAATATTTACAACATTATTCATAGGTACAGCATTTATATTTACATTACTAGAATTATTTTCCAACAATTTAAAGCAAGCAGCGACACTTCACAGTCCACAATTGTTCTTCTAGGGAAAAATTTTTTTTTGCAAATTATTGTTCTTGATGCATTATGTACTTTTTATGTTTGCAAATTATAAATTTTTATTAAATAAATGGAGGAATTATGACTAAAAGAAATGGAATTCTAATATTTCAATTTTAAGATTTGTGTTTTTGTACATTCCGTTTTCTTTTTACAACAAAAATTTTATTTTTATTTCAGTGCTGCCATCTACTGACTCTTGTATTAAGTATAAATTTACTTAACTAAATCGACACCCTAACAATCCTACGTCATTTTTTGTCATTCAACAATGCAATTTCTTCCTCCGCTATTGGTCATATATTTAAATAGAATATAGGATAAACTATCAATTAAAAAAGTAATAAAAGAAAAATTTATGTTCATTAGAAAACATCACTTGAAGTTTCAAAAATAGCAGAAAAATCTTTGCGAAGGAACTTTAATAAAATAAAATTTTAGAAGAAAATAAAAGAATTCCCAAGAAATATTTTCGCTAAGTTTTAGAAGACAAATTTCATTATAAAGCAAATCTAGGTACATAAATTTTGTATAGTAAAAATGTAATATGAAGTTTACAGAATATTTAAATAAAATTTAAACAAGTATATAAACAAGTATACATTTAATATTTTTAATGATTTATAAAATAGAATAATTTTTTTAGTTATTGAATTAAATTTGTCTCAAAGCTATACATTCTGTTATGAAGAATTAAAAGGCGTGTTTAAAAAAATTGCATAAAAATATTGTAATTGGTTTTTAAGTAATAATTATTAATTTTTAAAAATGTCTAGTAAAAAAATTAAAAAAAATTAATTTAGTAACCGTTAGAGTTTATCTTATTACATTCTTTAAATTGTTCTATTATTACGCTTGAATGATGAGTTGCCCATGTTTTTACTAGTATCCTTATTTTTAAAATGCTGTAAAGTAACGGTTACAATGGTTTAAGTTTGATCGTACTTAAGCTATTGTAACTGGTATTTTAAACGCCTCAAGCCACAGGATTTTTTAGTGGTAAATATATTTATAAAAAATATTGTAATGTATGATAAAATGTATCTAGTTAATAAAATGAAACTATTAATTGTAACTATGAAAGCTTTAATAATAAACCATAATAAAATAGACTAAATAAATAAAATCTGTAAAAGCAAAATGTGAAATGGTTTAAGGATATAAAACTTTTAGCATTATACATTCCTAGTGAACTGGATGCTCTTGCTTACTTGAAATAAAATTATGGATATTTGTTATTACTGCAAGTTTGTTATTATATAATGTTATAACTGCAAGACGGAGAATTGTATTTATTTCATGCTGAGTAAAGTATTTTTATGACAGTGACAGACGAAAAGGCAATTTCACATAAATAGTGGGGGAAATTGAATCAGAATTTTCAACATTGTTCACTAAGAAAAAGGTATTCACTTTTTATGGAAACCAAAACTGAGATCTTGAGATCAAAACTGAATCGGTCGACAAGGTTTTCTTTTAAATACAAGCTTAAATTATTATCCTGAATTTTCGCTGCAAATGGATATATTATCAACATATTACTATGTCTGGGATCTTCACGCTCTGGATAATAACGAGCAAAAGATTCTATGAGTGAATCTAAGTGTTTTTTAAAGTAGGGTTACTGTATTTTTCTGGTTCACATCATTTTCCTTCATCTGTTCATCAAAATTATAAAGCATTTGCAGATAGTCTTCAACAAACCTCGTTTACCACAGTAATACTATTTCCGTCCCACTTTTAAATAATTCAACTGATATGAAGAGTATGAAACGAGACTAGACAAAACATGTAGCTAAAATAATGCACCTATAAGCAGTAAGACTTATTTGCTGTGCCGCTATTCCATTTAGTGTTTTTTTTTATCACTTTTCATGTATTGTTTTGAATTACATGTAGGAATTTCAATACATTTTAAGACATAACGTGTTGAGTATGTATATTTCACATTTTTCTGGGGACCATCGAAATTTTCTAGTGGACTACCATTTTTGCGAGTGCTGCCTTAAGCCGTATTAAAGCATCCGTCTTGCAGTTCAGGAAATCTTTACATATACTGTTGACTGTATTTATATATAGCTAAATAAGAAATCCGGGATACTCAAATAGAAATCTTCCCTAAATAATCACTAAATTTGGTGAAATTTTGTTTTAGATGCTGGATTAGTATTTTTTTGTCACAAATATGGAGATTCATTTCGACCATTTTGATATATTTGTAATTTTTCAAATATGTTAAGAGATTCCAAGATTATTTATAATTAGATAATAATTCCTAAATTAGTGGTACATTTTTCCAGTTTTTTTTTCTATTATTTTAAATTTTTTTTCTATTACTTACCTTGAAGTGAAACTTTTCCGTAGCAATTAAAGCAATAATTGGCATTATATGCCATGTTTGTTTTGTATTCCATGATCTACTATTTGGCACCCATTTGTTTGCCGACGTGGACATTCAAGTTCCGAAACGGAAAAAGCATGTTGCCAGATTATCCCGTTTATGGAATATTTGCTGCAGATAAATGCACTCTACTTTTAACCTATATGAAACATTCAAATCTCAATGTTTAAGTGTGGCTGATATTGAATTCGTGTCCTTATACGTTGAAGACGGCAGACTTACTGTAAGGTAATGAAGAACATCATATGAAGAATTGCACGTTTAAAAACAAAACAAAATGAGAAAGCCAGTATATATATTTCAACACTAATTGAAAACAGATTTAGCATATATTTTTTTTTAGTAAATGTTAAAGTAATAGCAACAGTTTAAAAAGAAAATCGGGAAAAAAGCAGACAAATAAAATTAATAAAAATTTAATTAAATGGAATTAATTTTGCTATGTCCAATGTTAACGAGAATCTATATTCTTAAATATATCTTTTATCAAGAGGACAAAAAGCTAATTTATTCGTTGTAACATAATTCATGATTTTTCTAGGTAATTTTTTTCCTATTTCTTCTAATTCGACAAAGATATTTTTTGTAATTTGCTTGCTTTATATAAAGTTTCACTGAAATGTGATCTTATGTGATTATAATCTTATATGTATTATTAGAATTTTTAGAGCAACTTTTTCGTGTGAAAAACTCAAATAAAAAGGGAATTTTAGGATTGCAATAATTTAATAACCAGCTAAATTTAGACTTAGAACTTTTTAGGTAAATTATCAAATTAAAAATGAATTTTATGAATGCCATAACCTAAAAACTGGCCAATTATTTAATTTTTTTTTTGTATCAATCAATTATTTTTATTTTCTGTTGCTAAACAAACAACTCTAATATCCGAAAAAAATTTCTTAGATATAAAATTATAGACCTGCAAACTTAGCACTTTTTACTGAAAATCAAACAAAAATAGACTTTTTGAAGTGGAATAACTTGGCCCTATATATTGGACCTTTTGTCTCAATCGATTTTTTAAAATTTTTCTTGCTAAACAAGTCTTAGAAAACAACCGTTTTCGACTTTTATTCTCCAAACGCGAGATACATTTTACTGAACATCTATCTCCTTTGGCTAGTTTGGACAGGTTATTTTCTTGTAAAATTATAGAATGAATAGTGAATGAATAGTTTTGAAATTAAATTAAATATTGTAGTTTTCCTTATGTAAGAGATAAATTATTGTAATTTAATATCTATCCTATATCTGTGGGATCATTTTATTTCAATCGATTTTCTGAAATTTTTTTCTCTCTTATGAAAAATATCTGGTGTTTAGGAAAAGTTTACCTTTTGAGTAATAGTCCCGCAGAAACTTAGTACATTTAACTGAAATTCAAACAAAAATTAACTTTATTCTCCGAAAGTTTTTATTGGATCTATTTGGCTCATTCAATTCTTTAATTTTGTTTAAGCAAACAACTTCAGTGTATAGGAAAAAATTAATTGCGAATTATAGTCCTCTTAACTTGGTACTTTCCCGGAAAATTGATTTTTTCCCAGACACCGAAGTTGTTTGCTTAGCAAGAGAAAAGAATTAAGACAAAAATATCCAATAAATATGAGCCAAGTATTAAACTATTTCACTACTTGTTGAATTTCAGTAAAAAGTATTAAGCTATTAGGACTAACTCTAGTTTTTCTAAACAGGAAACATTCTTAATCAGCAAGAAAACAAATCACAAAAAATCAATTGAAACAAAATTAAATGCCACAAATATTTGCTATTAAATTAATATAAAGAAGTCAATTTTTATTTTATATTTTCACAAAAAATTTTAAGCCCAAACTAAGAGTAAGAGATAATTTTTCAATAAAATTTATAGAGCTTGGTTGAATATTAATGAAGAGCTAGATTTTTCCAGCCATCGAAATGTTTTGCTTAGTATAAAAAAGTAACAAAGAATCAATTAATATAAAAGGATTCAATAAATATTGAACAATTAACAAGCTATTGCATTCCAAAAAAGGTCTTTTCTTTTGAATTTTAGTAAAAAGTACCTAGTTTAGAAAACTATAACTTGAGAAGTAGACTTTTACCAAATATCGGACTTACAAATAAAAATTATGGGTAATCGAGTGAAACAAAATGATGAAAAGTACGCGTTAGATAAAGTTATTATATTCCAAGAATTCACTTTTCATATGAAAAAATTCTAACCCTAACACGAGATTAATTTTCCAAAGGTAAAAAGTCGAAACTCGAAAACTAATCTTTTATAAGACCATTTTTTTTTGTTTTTTTCTTTTTGCTTAGCAAGAGAAAATTGCAAAGAATCTATTAAGTTAAGAAGATCCAATATATAAATGCTGGTCAAATATTAAATTATTACATTCCAAAATGTTACTTTTCGTTTACTTTTCAGTAAAAGTACCAAGTTTGGACTTAGCTTCAGAACTATTCTCTGAAACCAGAGTTTTGTGCTCTGCAAAAGAAAATTAGAGAATAAATTGAGTAAAAATTGAGTAAAAAAAATTTCAATAAATTTGCCAACTATTAAGTCATTGCATTTCTAAAAGTCACATTTTATTTGTATTTTTTATTTTACATGAAAAAAAATTGTTTAAAAATTCCAATCGGAGATCAAATTTAAATGTAAAGTAACATAAAACATTCAAATTACTAAAACAAATTTTCTACAATTGTAGAAATAGAAAAAATAAATGAAAAAAATTACTACGAAAATAATCCTTTCATTGTAACAGAATCCACTCGCTCTTTGTCTTCTTATAAGAGATATTTTAGAAGATTCTCTACTTTGGCTAACGGACATTAATTAAATGGAATTAATTTTGTAAAGTTTTGTTTATTTTTGTCTCCTTTTTTCTTTCAAAAATTTCTATACCTAAATACTTGCTTTGAAAGAAAAGTTTGTAATTTGTTATACATTATTGTGTGGGATTAACATCTACGATATAAAATGTCATTTTATATGTGTCTGCACTTCTTACAAACCCTCAACATTGTTGTAGATTTGCTTTTGTAACATAATTTATCCAGTTACTGAATAAGGATTTATTTTTATTTCGAATTTCGTTTTTAGCAACTTCATTACATTACATCTATTTCATGGTTTTATAAACTAAAAATTTCTGGTCCTACTGATACTAATATCGTTATTTAATTTTATAATTAGTTTAGTGATATTACAAAACTCAATTTGACAAGAAAACAGCTGAAAATGTTTGTGATGGTCAAACGCTAAATATATACTTTTGATGTGAAATTTCAAGAAATAAAAAATTTAGAATAAATATTCTGAAAAAGTTCTCTCATAGGGAAAAAAAAAAATGTGGTATGAGGTACTTATTTTCATATTACTTACAAATCATACTCTGATGCATGGGCTATATGATGGGAGTCAGATTACTTGGGAGAAATTCCCCAGGACTTGTTTCAAAAAGTTTACAATTAATCATCAACAGTGCAGATAGTTAAACGAAATTCGAAAGATTTACGATTCTTCAGTGAAACGTCAACCGAAGTTTTTAAATAAAAAATATATATAATTAAACAAAAGATAAAAATGTAAACCAGAATGAAATTTTCATGAAAATAAGTTAGTATAAGAATTTTTAAATATTAAATAACTAAATTTCATATCAGATTACGAACTGATTTGAATAGCATCCAGGTCAATGATAGTTAAATAGATTACAATTTTGCTAACTTGTGAAATTTTATTCTATAGAATTTTTTTAAACATCTCTTGGTTTTGGTACATAAATATGGTACTCCTATTTATCTAAAAATATGTTTATTGTATGTCAATTACAAGCGAAACAAACAGAAAAAGAAATTAAAAAAAGAAAAGAAAGAAAACATTCAAAGTATAAAAATATTCTATTTATTTATTTAAAAAAAAAACAAAAAAAACAATGCCTTTTAGTTGAAATTTATTGAAATTTATAGCAAGCAAGATCGATTAAACTTTTATATTTTTATAAAATAGTATTTTAAATGATCAAACGAGTATTAATGAGTTAAAATTTAGGTTTTTAAATTTTACAGAAAGCAATTTTATCAACATGAGATAGTAATGCTAAATGCATCATGGAAAATTTTGAATATTAGAAGTCTCTAAGGTTTCGTACATAAGAATATAAATTATATTCTTGGAAATTAACATCTCATATGAATACAGGTACCCATGTTTCCTGCATACAGGACCCATTACAATAATTATTTAGGCTGAAAAACTTTAAAAAGAAATATAATAGTCTTATTGAACAAAATTAATGTTCTCTAAATTTTATAAATTTTTAATACATTTAATAGCTGAACAAATTACGAATATATGATATTTAAACAAAGTACGAAATTTTGCTTACCTGTGAAATATTTCATGTAAGTTTTTCAATTTATTTGTGCACCTATATGCTGTATGAGATCCCATATCTTTTTTAAAATTCAAATGATAAAAATAATACTGTGGGGGTGATAAAATGAACTTCATCCTTAACACTGAAACTATCTTTTCCTACTCCTAGTTCTTTGGAGTTCACCATGGTTTTGAAAGTATTTGGCTTGTTATGTTGAACAATGGAAGATAGCTGCTTCGTTTTTTCATGCATATTACATGCGTTTTTTCATGGATGCCTTGAAATATTTCAATTGAAGCCATTATATATGGAAGTAATAAAAATAGCCCAGCGAGGCAATGGATATTAAAAAAATGGTTTACACAGCCTTTGGTCCCAGAGCCTGTATAGTACATCTTTTCAAATGTATGAATTTAAAAAAAAAAAATAACTGCATTATTCTAATTTATATCCTGTTCGTAGGGAACTTAATTTCAATTTAAAGTTAAATCTCATTTAACTCAAACACAACAATGAAAAAAGTGTTCGTACTGCCTTACACATAGAACTTATTTAAGGAATATTGGTAGTTGATATTATAAATATGAAATGATGAATCTATTTCCTCTCAATCCTAACATAATTTTTGATACTTAGTTAATATTTTTTAAATAATTCTGCATCATCGTTCTTTTTTCAAATTATGCTTCCCTTATATTTATTGTGAACAGCATCAGATATTTTAACACACTTACAATGTAGCAGAAAACAAATGCCGCTAAATCAACTGAAACCAACTATATAAATCAATTCGCCAAACTGATTTTCGGTAAATCAGTTATCATCGAAAGAAAGCTCAGATGACATTTAAAAGTGCAACGTGGGAAAAGGGTATATTACGAAAATCTATAAGTACTAAAATGTATTTTGAAGTAGACTTTATGGAATCCCCTATCACTGACAAACGCCAAAGGTTACTGTTTGAAGTCGCTAAACACAACTAACAGCTTAATAGTCAAATGATGTGATCAACATTTGAGCTGCATTCTTTGTCAAGCCCCACTAATGGAAGAACATTGAAATTTAAGTTAGTTGGAATCCATGGGGAATTATTTGACGGATTTTTTAATGCTGATATGCAAAAAATAAAATTATGTTAAAAACAATAAAACCAAAGAATGTTTTTGCTTAGTAGATCACAAGAAATTCACTCAAAATATAATAATAGAAATAAAAAGAAAATTAACATTTATAATCCATATCAAAATTATGGATATGGGAACTGTTATAAATTAAAAAACCATAAGATTATATTTCAAGTTATCATAGCATTTTTAAAACAAGAAAGTGCTATAAAAAAGATAATTTCTTAACGGTGGTATATATTAACACTTAACTATGTAAATCTTATAAAATAACTGTAACCGAACATTAATTACAATTGTTGAAATAATAAATTCAAGCGAGCAAATTTTGAAATTCCGAGTTTCCTTTATAGAAATGCTATTTTACTTTTGTTAGTAATTTTATCAATTTTGGGGGAACGAAGAACTTTTTTATGATTTTAATCAGAAGATTTAATTTTAAAATTTTAGTCGTTGGAAATTCTCTTCAGTCGTGAGGGAGAGTCAAATTAAAAGAAGTTATAGTGGATACAAGAATTGAAATTTTCGTTTCACCTTGGAAGTTTCTTAAGGAAAGGTGAAATTTTAAGATTTTATGAATTCGAGAACGCGCAAACTGAAGGAGTTTTTGCTGGAAAAGTCTTGTCCAAGAGCATGTTGAAAAAACATCATAGAAAGAAAATATGCCAAGAGAATGTGAAATCCATCGTTTCCTCACACATAAATACATCGTATCCCTGCACAGTTGTTTTGGAGACAAAAGCAACATGTATATACTTTTAGAACTCTGTCGTAAGCGCTCTTCGATGGAAACGCACAGGAGAACCAGAAGTACGATATTTCGAGCGACAAATAGTGCTATCTTGTAATCACATGGATGACAGTAAAATAATTTATTGGGATATAAAACTAGGCAATCTTTTTTTTTTTTTATCGATGATGTTATGGAAATTAAAGTGGGTGATTTTGGTCTTGCTACACATATTAACCATGAGGAATAGCAGGGAAAAAAAAAACATGCGGTGTAACAAATTACATAGTTCCAGAAATCGTGACTAAAAGTGAGCATAGTTTTGAAGTGTAGTCTCTAGGTTGCATTATGTATACAATACTTGTTGGTGTTCCTCCTTTTGAAAGGAGTGATATTTGGAACACGTATATTTAAATTAAAAAGTGTGAGTACTATCTTCCTCCGAAATTGGATTATAGTGCTAGGTATCTCATTCAAAAGTTCCTAAATTCAGATCCTGAAAACCGAGCAAGAACGGATGCAATTCTAGAAGATGATTAACATCTGGATATATACATCGTTAACTTCCTGCCTGACCATGTAGCCATCCAAGTGAAATGAGTAATAAAATAACTCTTCTGAATTGCTTCAACAATTACATGATATTTAACTTGATGAAGGGTAGAGAAAATGCTTGAGCAAGGAGATGGAATGGCCTAAAGTGCCCCAACTAAGAGCTTTGTTCAGATCAAAAACTACTATTGTATTTATTCCTTTAAAGGTACTGATCAAGCAAGTTTATTCGAAGATCATACAAAGATAATTTTGTGTCCAGTAATGAATGCTGTTTCTGTAATTGATAAGGAAAGAAATTTTGCTGTCCATATTTCAACTTATTGAGAAATATGGTTGCTCAATGCTATCTTCACGATTACCCTATTCCATGGTTGTAAATGTGTATGAGGATTGTCAAACTGTCCCACTACTGCATTACCTTAGAAATAACATTTTTAGTTTGTATTATTTTCGTATATTTTACAGGTTATTTTTTTATATCTAACGAAGAATTTTTATAATTTTCTTAAATATACTTTATCATAAATTTATAAATTTCTTAATGGCTTGATCCAAAGCAGCAAGCAGAAATGAATATTTTAGTATAGAAACGAATTTTTTGTTAATTTAAATAGATTTTATATGGATAACGAGTGTAAATCTGATTAAAGTTTGATTGAAATAATTGATATGCAAAATTTTATAATCGATTATTATATATATATATATATATTGAAATATATACATATTAAATTTTACCTTTTTATAAAATTTCGAATAAAAGTGCATTATGTAACACAAATACTTGAATTTACTTTAAACTTTGGTGATTTTCGGGTGTATTAAATTCTAGATTCCTATTTTTGATGAAAGAAATCAGTTTTATATAAATTGATCAATGCGTTTTTAATTACGATTGAGGATTTTAAATATAAATTTAAAATCTATTTATAAAATCGGACTTCTATCATTTCGTAAGGAGAATAAACTAATTTTTTAGACTTCCGATTTCAAAGATGCCTAATTCAACTAATTATTTAAAGCAAATGATTTTTAATTTTTAGTGAGTAAATTAAGAGTATTGTATGAAATTTATAATATTTTAAGTATTCAGATATAATTTTTATCTTTAAGAATTATAATACAAATATTAATATCATTGAAATTTAAAAAATAAGCTAAATGTGATTTTTTAAATGTTGATAGTTTAGTTGACGTAAGTATAGTCTGAACTTTCAGCGACTCAATATTGAAAATAATTATATTAAAATCAGTGCTTTATAAACCAGTCTCTGAAATATTAAAAGTTGCTATACCTTTGAAATTATTTGCATGTTTAATCTTATT
>JAPDSC010092587.1:0-39853 GCA_026290005.1 Latrodectus geometricus | reverse complement strand
TGTGTAAATAAATGGAACAAAATGGAAACGTACAAACAATTTTTTTTTAAAAAATGCATTGATGTATTAAAAAATTCTCTAATTTTTTTGATTTATAATATACAAAAACTAAGCAGGAATAATAAACTATTAGAGAATAAATATTACTGAAATCAAAATTTAATATTATAATTTATTATTAAAAAACTCAAAATAAAAGAATTCCAATACCAAATAAATACTTAAATTAGCATTTTTCAAGTCTGAAATGATGTCTGATGAAATATTCTATAAGGATATTTTTTCTAGTTAAGAATTATAATCATATTTAATGAAACTAATTTCATAAATTCTAAGTATTTTCCAGTGATGTAAGAAATTAACGAGAGAAAAAATTATTCCTATTATAATTTAAATTCTAAATGCAATCAAAAGATATAAGGAAAAATAAAAATTCTTTATATCATTAGCATAAAATAGAAAATATGTAAATTAATTAAAATTTATTTTATAAAATGCAGCTACGTCATAAATCCTTCTAATTATTCATCGATATCATAGAAAAATTTTTTAATTGATACAATTGTAACAAATTAAATAGATACATATTTTAAAAACCAAAAGTTTAAAGAATTATTGATTTTGTTAAATATTGAAATTGACTGAATAAATAAATACTTTGTTTATAGTTGAAGAATAATATTTTCTAAAATTAATTATAATCACTTGGTATAGAAATAATCATGTATAATATAAAAATTGACAATTGTAGGTTTTCCCTCTACTTATATATCACAATCTATATTATAAAGTGAAATACCATTAATTCTTAAGCTAATTTATTTGTATTACAGATGACAAATACTTTTATTTAAATTATAATTAAATCTCTAAATTTAAATGCCTTCAGACGGACACATATTTGATAAAATCT
This sequence comes from Latrodectus geometricus, assembly GCA_026290005.1. NCBI lineage: Eukaryota > Metazoa > Arthropoda > Arachnida > Araneae > Theridiidae > Latrodectus > Latrodectus geometricus. The sequence goes on along the minus strand of JAPDSC010092587.1, from coordinate 38,940 downwards.
AAAAATATATTTTAACAGTTACTTTTTTACATATTGTGAAGAGTTTGAATCAAATAAATTATTATTTAATACTAGAGGCTTAAATAGCAGATAAATATTTTATTTATATCAATAAAAGAAATTTGAACAAATTAAAATAAATATCGTTTCCTTTCCGATATATTTTAAAACAAATTCTTAAATATTTTTTTAAGATATGACATATAAAAGTAAACGATTGCTATTATAAATAAATCTACCACTATTGAAATTAAAAAATGAACATATCATCTATATAACCGGTTGGCAGTAATAATTCCTACAATAAATGTTAATAATTGGAAAGGCAGGATTATGCCTAGTTGATAATTAGTGAAGAAAATGGAAAGGTAACGCGTAAATCAACTAAAGAAATTTCCATTACATCAAAATTATGTAAAAACTAATTGCAAAAAGTAACTAATGAAACAGTAGAAGTAGTTAATTTACCTTTATGGACTTTTCAAACCTGTAACCGTACAGTAGCACTGCTAAAGTGTTTCGAATCACCTGAAGTGTTTTTGTTCTTGTTCCGTTTATGTTCTGTTCTGGTTTGCCAGAGAATTCCAAACGACAATGCGCTCGCTAACCGTTTCCCTCTCTGCTCTTTTTCTTGGACCAATAAGAGAAGTCGGTCCGACTGACATGGTCAAGGACGTTCGTTCGCATTTTGCTTTTCGGGATGATCGAATGTTGCAGATTGCCATTTTGATTCTAATCATAATTAGCTCCGCTCTGATGAAAATGCGTGAGAAAAAAACTATTTTTAAAATCCACGGAGAGGGAAAATGTGTCGGATTAGATCAGATGATGATAAACAGAGCAGGAGATGGTAATGAAGTTCTAAATTGATGTTTCATGACAGTTTTTTTTTGTTCGGTGTGTTACGGGTGATGTTATTCATATAAATTAACTAATTTCTCTCTATATAATTTATTTACTAAATGCTCCTATTCATGATATAATTCTAAACTTAGCTAAAAACTTTTTGGCGAGATATTGTAATCAAAAAGAAAAACTATTTTGAACTAAAATAAGTTGCTTTATTCCTTTCTCAGCGCACTTTTTAATAAGATCTTTCTATTAGCAATTTTTTTTTTTTTTTTTTACATGACCATTGTTATGATCAATTTCATTCACATATAACGTAATTTTTTTAATAAATAGTTTTATATATTCTAATTCATGACATAGTGCTAAAATTGGGTAAATATTATTTTAGGAAAACAGAATAAAATAATTCATAAATTTCAGCTATAAAAATGTTAATATAACAAATTGTTTTATCTATTTCTCAGCATTTTAATTAGGCATTTTTGATGCCAATCAGGGATTCATTAATATTTTTATGTATTTTATTTACTCAATATTACTCTTTATGACATGATGCCAAACTTTGCCAAAAGAGGATCATTGTAACTTATAAGTGTGGTTGCAAATAATATTAAATAAATCAGTTTTATCTATTCCATCACATTTAAATATAATTTCATTTATAATAATCAACGAAAACTTTATTGCTTATTTATGAAAGTTGAATTTAATTAAATCCATTTGCTTTAAAATATTAAAAATGTTTCTAATTTTTTCGCAGATTAATACATTGGGCTATGAAAATCAGATAATTTGTTAACTTCCAACTCAGATTGTGTGAATCTAAATTTTATATATGATATTGATTAAAACAAACTATATAACACATTGATCAATACGCACATAAAATTATTAAGAAAAACTAAAAATAATAACCAATATAATTATAGATATTATCAATTGTTATTTATATTTATTAATTATTTTACTCACTCAAAAAATTAATTTTATTAAACAGTATTTTGCAACAGAACCAATTCGAGTAAAAATTAGACTTAATTATTGCTTACTCAATATTAATATTTCTATAAGCATAAATTATTAATTAATTAAAATAAACAGAATTGTAGCAAGTGAAAGAAAATTTTTTATTGTAAATTTTTATTTTTATTAAAAATATTGTAATTTTACACAATTTTAATTAAATTAAATACTTATTATTAAAGATATATATTTAAAATTAAATTATATATTAATTAATTAAAATAGCGGGAAAATAATATATAATAATTACAATAATATGTCATTAAAATATGTATATATATCGCAATTTTTAATAATGTTTTTATAATTTATTATTTAAAATAATTTTAATAATAAAAATTAATTTATATTTATTGAAAAAATATTTGTTATTTATGTATGCAGTTATTTTATCTATTGTAAAATTGTAATTAAATTAGGAAGGTTATACAAAGATATAAATTAATTTTATTTATGAGATTTATATTAACAAAATTTATAATTAACAATATGTTTTTAACATTAATCAAATTTTAACTTTTGAAATCTTTTATGTTAATGAGATTTACATTAATTGAAGTTATATGAAAAACTGTCAAAATTTTCTATTTACATATAATTAAATTATTTTATATATTCAATCAAAACTGATATATATGCATTTTTTGATCTTAGACAAAATCCAGCAATCAACACTACAACATCTGGATGATGTTGTTTTTACACCGGCATGCTTTCCTGTAACTAGCCAGAGTTGATTTCTAGCAGTTAGTGAAAGCAGCTGATTGGCAGTCATTCTTAATTTAGAAGCATGAATCAAGCAGAAGATATCCTAATATTTTTACCTGCCATCCCTAGGGGTATCTTTTGACATGAAGGATATTGCGTCCATGTCTTGTTTAACGTATTTCAGCCGTTATTAAGCGATCACGACGGATTCAGTCGTCTACAAGTGGATCTAAATCTTCATTTAAGCAGGACTCGAACTCATTTTCTTCTGAGAAGAACACCCTAACCAACTAGGCCACCGCTGCTCACCTGGATGTCATATTCAGTCGTCTCTCAGTCCGAAACAGTGTATTTTTTTTATAGAGAGGTAAGGCGATGAGAGAAGCAACAACGAAGGTTGCTGCCGTATAGCTCCACTCAAATAAATAGCTTAGTTCCAGGAAATAGAAATTATAGTTTGGGTACATATATCTTGCTATTATATTTATTAAATGTGTGTGCTGTTATTAAACAAATAATTGAGTTTATATATATATATATATATTGTATAAACAACCATTGAATTTTATGTAACTTTGATTAAGGATGAAATTTGAATTTACTAATCATAAATTATATTTTAATTGCACGCAATCTTAAATGGAAAATAGAATAAACTCCAATGTTACATGCAATCAAAATATACCACATACACGCAGAAAATATTAATGTAAAATATGCGGAGGCGCACTTCTGTCAAGTGGCCTAGAAACAGAACATCGCTCTTCTAAAAATATGATGTTTAATCCTAACTTGTTGAACATCAGGAGTTGGAAATTTCGTTGATGCAGGACTTCGACTATGTGCACATCTGTCGAAGTGCGTGCTTTAGAATTTCCTCATTTTTGACACGTTATCGCGGTTCTGTTTTAAGAAGTTCTACCGATAGGCTGAGTGCTACGAGTATATAATAAATGTCTACACACACAATATTATTCAGCAATTAAGTTGTCCGTAAGGGTTATTTTGCGCAAGAATTAACGAAGCGAAAATGTTTAAGTTTAATATGTAACAAAACCATTGGTGAAGTCCCTAGTTTTGGCGGCAAATAGAACATTTGGTTATATAAGGGTATAAATCTTTTCTAGTGAATGTTTTGAAAATCTTTCTGTTATTCTGAACGCTTACGAAATTTCTAAAGATTTTTCTATGCCTCAAGGATTATTAAGTTAAACTTGCATGAGAGAGAGAGAGAGCGAGAGAGAGAACTGTACGATACAGTGCCTTCCTCCTTAGCTGCATATTCTGTATTTGCAAATATAATATCTTGAGAACTGGTGTTGCTGATTTTAAGTTTATTTTGCTCTTCAACAGCTTAAAGCTATATTAAATTTTTTGAATATATTCGTTTATTATTAAATTACTTGTATTATTATGAAATATGCTTGTATAGCCTTGCGAATACTTACCTTAAATATGTTGGTTTGATAAAACAAAAATATATTTAAGCATTTTACATATGATCCTAGAACAGTTCGTACATTCCTTACTTTAATTAACTCTATAAATAAAGGTGACCAAATACTATTTATTTCCTGTAATAGAATTAAATCACGCAAGGTCACCATGATAAACAATATCACCATTTAAAATAATTATAGCAGAAGAAAACAAGAAGAAAAATTGATTGCTATAATAATTTGTCAATTTACCAAAGAAATATTTTAAGAAAATATACATTCAAAAATATGTAACCCAATTATATCCGCATTCTTTTATAAAAGTCAGAAATTCGTTACAAATTGCTTCGAGCTAAATTTGTGGAATAGTATGAATCGTCAATTAGTATTGTCAAATCTTATGACAGATGGATGCATTCATAATATCAATGATGCCAATTTTCCAGTCGAAATCTTGTTTACATATCATAAACATGATTGAAGAGATGATTTTTGGAAAATAGATTGGAAAACTAAGATCTTGTTATTGATTATTTTACCAACTGCTTCTTCTCATATCTTGACAAATGATGGAATAATTAATTTGTCATTATGAAAAGATTTTTTTTATTAATAAGATTGTCAACTCTCTTCATAAAAGTTATTAAAATAAATATAAAAACGATGCTTAAATAAATCGTAAATTTGAATTGAAAATATATTTCATCATTTTAAAAAAAAATAGGTTTTCTTTTCAAATTTTAATAATTTATATATCCTTTTCTCTTTCTCTGTATAGAAATCACAATTTACTTGACAATATTATCACGAAAAATACAAAATGAGTATGCATAAAAAAATTATTTTCAAGTATGAAAACATATTAAACATGTAAAATATTTGAATAAATTATTACATTATGGAAATGAATATCAAAAGCAATGTTGCACATCATGTCCAGTGCAAAGTGTTACTCATCAGGTTCATGTGACTCCGCGGTGGCTGGTTGGGCATTCGTTCTTGTTATCCAGGGGTAGTGAGCTCGAATCCTAACCCTACCAAAGATCCATCATGTTCACTAATAAATAAAGTTGTGGTCGCAATATCCTCGATGTTATTGTTGTACCAGCATGCTTTGCTGTACTTAGCTCTAAGTTGGGGTTTCATCAATTAGATGGAAGGAGACGGGTGGAAGTCTTCGAAATTTAGAAGCAAGGACCAAAAGAAGATCTCCAAATACTTGTCACCCTCAGATGTATCATTTCTCTTGGAAGACATTGAGACCACGACACATTAAACGTGCTCCAGCCACCTTAAGCAAACAAGAAGGATTATCGGTTAAGCTGGGAATCGAATACACTACATTCTGATCATGAGAACGACATCCTTAACCAACTAAACCACCACGGCTTCCTCAATGTCCTCTATATGAAATAATATCTATGAGGGTAATAAACCATGTCTGGGGTCTTCTGCTTGGTACCTGCTTCTAAATTACGAAGACCCACCAACTTTTGAGGTAGCGATGGCGCACCCATTAGTTGCCCCGCTATATAAGTTGCCGTCACTTCCGCTCTTTGTAGTGCTGAAAGATGGAAATTCAATATCAGCCAGGCATTAAAAGTAAACAAGTAAATTTTCATATTTGTAAAATAGCTAATTATTTTTTCTCGCGCGTTGGGTCTATTTAAGCATTATTTTCTTCAACCTAGATTACATATTCTCTTAACTTGTAATCAAGCTTTATACAAAGAAATAACTCACCATTACAATAACGCAAGATTTTTATAGGTGCATTTCCCTCTCTTTCTCAGTTTACCTCAATGAAAAATAAATGTCAATAAATAATCAAAACAATTCTTTGTATTCTTTTTTAATTAAAAAAGGAAATTTGAGTATATTTATTTTCAAACAGTACTGCGCAATTTCTACAGAAATTTTTTTGTCCATAGAAATTGTTTTCAATTTAAAACTACATATTTTAAATTTCACATTTTATAAAAAGTAATTGTTAAATAAATGCTAGTCAAAGGTCTACATACTTCATACAGCAAGATTCACAATTAGTGTTTAGTTTTTATAGTTATTTTTTTAATCTTGCATAAAAATGATTAGGATCCCCTAGTCCACAAAAATAAGCAAATTATGAAACCTCTTTCCCATAAGATTCTTACGTAAAACTTACGCTGCTCTGATTGATTACATACCACTATTAACTATTTAAAAAAAGTTTGGTTTGTGTTTGAACTTTCTATAAAATTGTGACAAACCAGCCCCCATTAACAATCAAATAATTAATTTATAAGACATAACAAATTATTCTACATATTAATGAGAGAGCAAGTCTTTTTTTAGAGTTCTTGTCCCCACAGCAGCTGCTTTCGATCTAAAAAACACATTTTTGTTTTACTTTTTTCTTCTTTCAAACACCGAACAACTAGCAACCCTTAGACGCCATACCTCTACCTCCCCGTAAAAGCAGCATAAGTAAAAAGATAGTGAATAACTACTAAAAAGGAGTAAACTAACCCCTTTCTACGAAAAGTGTTCAAAAAGAATAGTTTATAAGATGAAATAATTTCATTTAAAACATGTAGAGAATTCAAAAATAGAGAAAGTCTTTACAAGTTGGAAATTTAATTCTTTTGGTTTTTTTTTTTCCCATTCTGATTTGCCGTCAAATATAGGAAAACCAGCTACTATTTTAATCTAATTGTTTCTTTTGCTCAAACATGGTAAAACGTAATAATTTAAAACAATAATTAAGAAACCATTCTAGATTATTTGATAAAACTAGTATTCACTATTAAATCAGTCTTAATGAAAACTTTTGTTTCAACTTCTAAGTTAAATATGTTAGTCAAGCATAATATAAAACCGATATTTAAAAAAATACATTTTTTTGCTTGATAATAAAGAAATTTATCTTAACTAATTAATGCAGATAGTGTAATTAATTATTCTTAATTAAGATAAAATATAATTCTTTAACTCATATAATCCTTAATCCAATATCTTCATTTAGTTACTGTTTCACAGACATTTGACGCGGTTAATTTATATTTCAAACAAAGTGAAAATAGTTTACAAATTGTCATTTTCTATCTATTAATGGTGAAAGGAAGTTAACGATTTACTATAACTTTGCATTTTTTATTCTGTTCATTAGTGAACGTGTTTGAAGTTTTTAACAAATAAACGCGTGCATTTTTTTCAGTTCATGTATGGCGTACCCACACGTGGATATGTGGCCTCTATCCGAAACAAGAATAACAACCACGGAGTTCTCGTATTAACCGTGTTATTTATAAAGTGATTGTCGTGTGAACTTCCTTTTGACCCATCGGAGATAATGACCCAGAACAGAAGCTGAGTGATCAGAGGATCTCATCGGGATCAACACGTGACTTGAAAATTATTACTAATTTGAAAGATTGGAAATTCCAAAGCCAAAATAATTTCTTTGGAAACAAACTAAATAAAAAAAAAGTTTAATTTCTTTTTTCTTTATAATGTTTTAGATTTTACAGTAAGCCTTTGAGAATGTGATATATTATTCTAATATATAATATTACGTTTGAAAGATACATTCTTTAAAGTGAAAATGTTATTTTTCTTTATCGGAAAGTGGGTTGTTTGCGATAACATTTCCTCTGACTTGCCAAACGAAATAGAGGTAATGAAATTTAAATTTTTATATGAAATCTTTTTGTTTGGAAAAAATTTAAGGCAGGGTTTAACAATTTCGAAATTTATGGTACGAATGGCAAAATAAGAAATGATAAGCAACAAAAATCACAACCAACAATCGAAAAAATGGCGGCTGGGGTACGTTAAATATGTTGTGGCCGCAATGTTCTCCATGTTAAAGGGTACCACTGAGGGTGTCAAATCAAGTATTGGGGAATCTTCTGCTAGATCCCTATTTCTAAACTACGAAGACTCCCATTCGGCTACTTCTATCTAACTAATAGAGTCCTACTCAGGGCAAGGTACAGAAAAGAATGCTGGTGCTCTGACAATCGAGTAAAAAGGAAATTTGAAATATGCACACTCAAATGCAAAAAAAAAAAAAAAAAATCTATATCTTGACTATATCTTGAGTGCTATATCTTGACTTTTTACATTTCAAATGTGGTGACTTTAATGGCTATTGTTTTATAGTTCTCCAAAACTAGAAAGTTCTGAGAAAAATCCTGTTATTCTTTTTCAATAGGGAAAACTCACTCGCCATACATTGTATAAAGTTAGGAATTTTCTGTCACTAAATTAATTCACAAAAAAAAAAAAAAAAAAAAAAAAAAAAAAAAAAAAAAAAGCCCAACATCACTGGAGAAATGTAGAAAATTCTATATTTTAGAACATTTTTTATATTACTTGTTCTGTTGAAAAATTTGTTAATTTATAGTTATATCCTCAAAATTCAAGCCTTTAACTTCCATTTTATAGCGTGTTTTCTTAAATTTTTGCTAATTTATATTTTTAAAAACTGTAGTAAGTTACTAACGTGATTTATTGTTCTTCTTCCGTTCTTTTAGGGTTAATGGCTTGAAAAATACCGATTTTTTTTTTCATGTTTCTAACATGATTGTTATAAAAAAAGATGCAATTTTCAGCCTTCAGGTTTTCTGGTCAAATATAAGTGCCTAGGTCATTCTCAGCTTGTATTTTTGTTCTTTTGTTCAAAAATTCCTCTTGAAAACTTAATTTATATCGTCGTTGCTAATAATATTAAAAAAAATAATTTTCATTAATTTAGATTAATCCTCGAAATATTTTTATACATAATTTTAAAATCTAAGAATAAAATTTTTTTTAATTAATTAAGTTTTATTAAACTACTAAATTTTGATACAACTCACTTGGACTGGAAAAATAGAAGTAGCGCAAAATTATTTGATCTACCAAACTAAAATGCTTTTCTTTTTTTAAATTGATGCATGATATTTTAACATGAAGCATAGCTCATAAAATCAACATCAATGTATGGATAATTAAAAGTGTGAAATTAGCATTTCTCAAATTCTAATCATTCAGAAAAAAATTCGATTTAAAATTTTGTCTTAAAGATAATTGAGCGGATGGCAAAGAAGTCTACGTGACCAAAATCAAGAACGAAAAGTGGAGAGACCTCTGACAGGGAAACTAGGTCATATACTAGGGTCAGGAATTATTTATATGTACCTGACATTCAACTACAAAATTGTCTGCTCGTTATGTGTCGACAGGTATCTTTCAAGAACATTCCACGAGCGCGCATGGGTTGATATTTATTAATTCTTGCATATTTTAGTTTCGATTTATTTTAATTCAAATATTGTATTAACATATTCTTTCCAAACACATAGATCACACGATAAGTTTTAAAGTTCACAAAAAACGGAATTGTTTCCATTAAAACTCTCTACTAAAATTATTTCTACGTTATGAATTGCTTAATGGATTATGCTTTTGAAAGTCATTTTGGTATCCCGATGTAATTATCTTTAGATGGAGGAGGATTTTCATACACAGAAGACCGAATTCACGTGTAGCAAGGATGAGAAATCCGGTAAAAACCCAAGAAAGACCCTATTCAGAAGTTAGAAACGTAATATCTATCTCCTGTTGTTCAACAGCAGTTGGGATCGAACGCGGCACCTTATGCACTGATGAGTGCTATCTCATCACTATGTTACAATGATCCTTTACATATGGATACACATGTCAGATTTAGTGTTGAATCAATTTATTTGGCTCTAAACTATCCACACACTTTCACTTTATAATTAGACGTCATACATTCATCAGCGGCTGGAATCGCACAGGAAATTTTTCACTTTAAAAAGTTCAAAACTTTATATAACTATTTCAAAATAAAATTCCTTTTCTGTAGTCATCTTTGCATTGTTACCAAAAGGAAAAATGAATACAGAAATTCATTTTTTTTTTTTTGGCTTTCTATTGAAATTTTTATTTACTTTCTTCTTTGAGTAAAAGAAAGATTTTAAAATATTTTTTTAATCCTTTGTAAAATTATCCTTGTTTATTTTTATCTTTCAATGCTCTAAATCTCTTCAAAGCTTTCAACCTAGTGGAAAATATCATTCCAGAAAAAAACGTGTTGATCTCTGAACTGAAATTTAGAACCTGCACATATATAATCCTGGTTGGTTAAAAACTGGTTTTATCTCCTATTTTCATGACTCAGAGAAATTATATTAGATTTACTTGGATTCTTTTTTTAAATTTTCTCCAGAGCTTTTTGTTCATTTTATAAATATTTTTTTTCTCTCTCTTTCGAATGTGAAATATTCAGAGCAACTACATTTATATTTTTAAGAAAAGATTTTACTTTTGAAAATATACATTGATATTTGTAGTAGTTCATAAATTCGTGACCTTGAATTTCTCTAAATTTTAATTAGCTGTGTGTGTATATTAAGCATGTTTTTTAAAAATTTACATTTTAGTATTAAATATCCTTAAGGAGAATATGAGTATGTATTTTGTTGAAATGAAGTATTTTGTGTTGGTATGTATACTTCATCACAAATAACGATTGAGCCATATTTTTGCTTAACTAATATTTTAGGAAATGCTTATGCATATATCTTCTTTTATCTTAATTATTAGAAAAATAATTTGAATTATTTTGTACGCAAATTAATATTTTAAACACAATATATTATGATATTAGTTTATAATACGTTAGCATGAATTAAGTATTTGCTTCATATTCATTATTGTTAAGTAGGGTATCACACACACAATTTTTTTACACTAATCACCAATTAATTTTTATATTTATTTATTTATTAATACACTAGGTATAGAAGTTGAAGGCTGCCGCTCTTAATACATACGGTCTCTCACTTTCAAGCCTTATATAACACTCTTTAGCGCTATATTTGCCGCTAGAACGCAAATAAAAGCAGGCCAGGATAATTATATTTATATAAAATATATGAAACTCGATATATATGCGCAAGACAGTATATAATATGAAAGAAAACTCAGGTATTTTAGTTTCTCTGAGTACAGTATGTCTAGACTTTTGAATTCATTATAATTTATTATTCAATATATTGCTTGCTGTATTTAGAATGCATTGATTTAAATTAAGGTACTCAATCCAAGCGATGATGATTCGTGATCAATTTGTGGACCGAAAAAAACCTTTAGAATTCTTAAGAGATAATGAATTAAATGACAAAGTTTTTATAAATTTTAAATAGCAATATTAATTTTACCAGTCGGACTTTTGGGAACTATATTTTATAAGTTTTGAGGGTGTCACCGCAAATCATATTTCTATTGCATTCTGTGAATTATTTAATATTGCACTGGTTCTCAGTAAAATCTTGTTTAACTTTTAAACTCAAATAACTATGGTCATAGGAAATATGTCGAGATATTAAGAAAGTAGTTGTAAATTACAAAATTTATAACTCTCCTTGTGGTAAGATTCGGAAATTACCAATCTTATTCCAAAAGTTAAATAAGATGAGAAGAAATATTACTCAATTGTTGAGTAGAAGTGATTTGGAATCAAATGACTGTATCCGCGCACAGAAATATCAAGGGGGAAAATAAACAAAACATCCATTTGTATCAGTTTCAATACCGTTGTCATACAGCACATTAAACTTGAAATTCACTCCAAAGTTTAAATATGTGTTATGAATGTAATAGAATAGAATGAGATCTAAAGGTGATGATGCGCATACCCGAGTGTAGAGGAGTTTCATCGAGTCAATGAATTTATTCCCTCTAAAAAAAGTCTAAAACCAGTAAAGGGTTAGCATAAAGATCCACCTGCATAAGCTCAGATGCGATAAAATATAAACAGGGAAAGCGTGTTTAATAGAGCACTTGCAGGTGATCTAGTGTTCGGAACCCTCAGAAAAGTCATAGAATCAATGTGCCCACTGAGAAAGTGAGTAATAGTTGTCTGATCCATAAGACAACAAGCACGATTCAAAAAGCTTCCCGGCCACAACTACGGAGATCTAAAGGTAAATGAGCCTAGTGACTACCAGTTATTGCTTTTTGAGAATTTCTTCAAAATTCCTTAGCTATTCTTTTCAACGTGATAATTGCATATGGATTTGTTTCAACACCATTTGTCCATTATGTTTCTTGTCCCATTATCAGGATAATTCATGAAAACTGATTTCATTCAAGAATAAGGCAGTGGCGGGAAATTTTTTTATTATTTAACGTTAAGTGAATCATCCAACTCACAAACTTTACCCTAAGGGTATAAAGAGTTGTCTATAAAAGTCGTACTTTTTGTTGGTGGATTAAAGGTATCATTTCGAAATACACATCACTCCAAATTCTTTATGCCGAATATCCGACTGATTTGCAACAACTCATACATTTGTTGATAAAAACGCGCCAAGCAATTGCATTATTCATCCATTCCGTGTCTGCAAACAGTTAAACTGTTTGGGACAATACAGTTTCACGAAGTCATCGATATTTTCATGTTAATAGTTTGATAAGAACAACGCCACCTTGGATATAGTTCTTGGTACCCCTGAACTAGATGTTAACTGCCACTCCTTTTCCGTAAACCAGAAGCATATATCCGCTAAGATTTTCCATTTATACAATCAGACATATTTGCAAACCTTGATAGTCCGACAAATTCATTGATTAATACCTGTCGCTGCTTTTTATCTTCAGCAAACGAAGAGGAATCTTCATATAGTCAGGACTTTTCTCTTCAAGGACATCACTGATATCTATTTATCTATTTTTGAACATTATAATGCATTTGTGCATATGATATTATATAAATATCTATATTATTTATAACTGACCATTATGTACTACTAGATATCAAAAACTTCTTAATTACTTTTACGAAATTCACTCATTAAGCTCAGCTTGTGCATGAAACAATGTTCTGAAGAATATTTTTCCCTTCTAGGTATAGCATTTTTAAAATAAGCCTACACATTTATTAACTAATGGTTTTGTATTGTGTTAATAAACCAGATCTTTTAGCACTTAATTATTTTTAATGTCTTTCATTATAAAGTTATTCTAATTTAAAGCAATATTTGACTCAATAAAAAATGTCATATTTCTAATCATTAATTATTGTCAAATACTTCAACATGTTGATTGTAATAAAATAGACTACAATATATATATATATATATATATATATATATATATATATATATATATATATATGCGGATAGTTGGATACATAAATGTATTTGTATATTATATGATAATTTTAATTATTTGAACATGATTATAAAAGGAGAAATAATTATTAAAATAATTCTCTCTTGAAAGTAAACGAAATAATTCATTTTGTAAAACGATAATTTAATTTTTATTCATGTTCTTATTGTTGAGTAAGTGCGATTTCCGAAAGAGAAACATGTAGCAATCGCTAGTATTGTGATATTATAGTTTAAGTAACATTAAAGAATAATTATATAAAGAGTGCTTCCGCAATATGCGACAAGAACTTCTATCAAAATACTGAAGGTCAAGGTTATGGCTATTTTAATTTTTCTACCTTTTATATCCTGTTTCCATACGTTGTTTGCTTTTGCGATTGCAGACAAGCCAAATATCACAAGCCTTGATTTGTATTGGATAACACAATTCTCTTATAATCAGTTTATAATTTCATAATTCGGTAAAAAAAGGTTTATATTTCAAATTTTTCTCATTCATGCTTTCAAATGATAAAATTTGTAATTTTTTAATCTGCTAATTCTTTAATGAATTTTATATTTATAAATCAATTTTTATTTTTGTTGAATTTGGTTCTGAATCCTTTTGGATCTTTGCAATGTATCTTTGAAACAATAAGAATTTATGAAAAAATCATGATCACATTTTATTAATTTATTCTGCTAATTTAACATTATTTTTCCACAAGGAAAACGATTTCATTATTAAGCTGTTCTATTCCCCCCACAAAATATGTGTATATATATTATCACAAAAGTGTGATTTCTTGAATTTTAATTCACTATGTTTAATCAACTCTCTAAGTGATCAGAGATATTTTAGTTTTAGGTACACATATTCTTATTTCTTAAAAATGTGTTGTTCATAAACGTGACGTCGATATCATTACGTTGGAGAATAAATAATTCAGGATCTATTGATTTAAAAGTTTTTGTCTGAAATGGGAACTAAAATTCGTTCTTATACAATTATCAAAATGTTGCAAACAAGTGTGAATAAAAGTGAGATTTTTTTTAATGAACTTCGCGTAAGCATTAAAATATAAAAGCAACCTCAGTTTTTCTTATAAATAGAAATGTATGTATTCTGGTACTATATGGTAGCTTTATTGTAGTTCTGTGAGCCATAAAAGTGTAAAATATTAGACCTCTTAGAATTTCAAAGAGGTCATATTTTAGAAGCCCGTCTAGCTAGTGTGATCTGCGTGGCTTACTAGCGTCCAACTAATATGAACTAGTAGCCGAAGCAAGTGTGATCGAAACATCCCAAATTATAGGCGTTTCTAGAGGTACGGTGTAAGTCATACGGCAAGATAGGCTCCGCAAGGTTTGGTGAATGGAAAAAGCTCATTGAAAGAAACCAATGGGTTTCAAGCGGATTGTTGGATTTAAAGAGAAACAACTATAGGAAAAATGACCACAGAAGCTCAATCAGCACCTAGATTTTCCAATGTCAATGAATATAGTTGAAATGGACTTTCATAAACGAAACATTTAAGGGACAACAGCAATTCCTATGGCATTTGTCATAGGTGATAATACCCAGTGACAATCCCGGTGTCTACAATCTCAGCACACTGACAAAACAGTTGCCTGATAAGTGGAAAAAGTAATATGACTTCTTCCACTTATCGTCTTTCACAATTTTGCATACAAGAGAATGAGTGCACGTATGAAAGACACATGCACGAGCTTATGATCCTGATTGTCTCCTTTTAACTGTTGATCATAAAAGGAGATCTGTCATGATATGGGCATATCTATCATGATTCTCTGCTAGATCAATCTTTACCCTGAAAGAAAGAATAAATGGGAAGAAGGTCAGCTAACATTTTTTAGGCAAGTCCAAGATGCGAAACTTTGTTTCTTATAGGAGATGGAATTTTCCACGATAACAATCCACTTATCCTTGCAGCAGAACTTATCTAGTCATGGTTTGATTAATACGAGGATGAAGTTAAACATCTACCTTGGTCCGCACAGTCACCCGACCTAAATATAATCGAATTATTATGGTCTATTTAGAGCCTTCAATGCGGAATCGGTATCCTCCCCTGGGATTTCTCTCAGAACTTTCATAACATCTTCATGAAGAATGGGAAAGTATTCCTGTAAACACTATTTAAGTCTTCTATGAATCGATTCCTAGCCGAAACCAAACTGTGTCACATAGCACAAGTAGTCTTACACCGTACTAATAAAGAATTCCTTATAAAAATACGCGGTATTTCCTTTATTTTGAAAGGCACCTGTAGATACCGATTTTTTTCTTAGAAAACTTCAATGCATAGCATCAAGCTTTAAAATATCTGAAAATGATAAATCTTACAGAAAAACCAAAAATCGTGTTATAATGTCATACTACAAGTTTTTACATTTCATTTAAAAATCCCAATTAATTATTTTAAACCAAATCCAGCATCTGAAGGAAAGCAGCCACTGATATATTCATAAAATAAGTAACTATTTTATGCAAACACTTTGGGGTTCGTTTTAAAATTCATATTTAGATCAGTAGAATTTGCATCAGTTAGCTTATTTTTGACAATCTAAGCTATAAGCGCAGCCAATTACATTGTAATTTTTATGATGTAGTTGACTACAAAAGACACCCCATAAAAGTTGACCTCTGAGTTGACGATTCTCTTTTAAAAATGATCCTCTAATTTAGAATATTTGCTTATAATTTTATTTAAATTTTGAACTCAAAATAATGACCAGTTAATTATTTTCATATTAAAACATTTAATTGATATAAATTTTTAAAAATTCTGTAAAAATTTCTATTTAAGGTTAAAATAATTTTCTATATCCTTATGCTATTTAAAAACATAATCTGGGTTGCTCTGGAAGCTGAATATATAAGTATAGCCCTAGAGCTTTTAATTGAACAGTTCATAAGTTAATTTCCTGTTTTGGTATCGATGTTTATAGTGGATAGGCACCTTCTAAATTGTATGTAATCCACGAATTGGACAAGTTTGATTTACAGGATAAGAAAAAATTGCGTCAATAAAATCATTCCATGTAAGGTTATTAAGTAACTTTTACATTTATTTTCCTAAAATTAAATATACCATAAAAAACTTTTCTCACCTTAAAAGGAAAAATATTTTACTTTTGTACTATATACTCAAAGAAAGGGTCCTAAAAGAGGATAGTTCTTTTCTATTTACAATTCTCAATTTAATCGTTATTTTCAAGTGACATTTTGGTGTTGGTATTTCCTTTAATAATTTATATTTAGTAGATTCATTTGTCATTCAGTTGTAATCATTGGTCTATGAGGTATGCTATAGGTACCTACAGTCTATTCTGGATAACTATACCATAAGCATCCACAGCCGAGGAGAGAATCGAACCGCCTAAATGTTGAGTAGAAAACCATTCTAATAGCTCAGCCCGTTATAAATCAGCCTTCGCTAACAAGTAAAGCATTTGCATTTATTAATTTTTTCTTTTAAATTAGAAGTTAAAAGCAATTCTAAAATACTCTATTTATTCCGCGAAAGAAATTGCTTTTGCCAATTATGAAGATCGAAACAAGAACTACTTGTTTATCACAGAATTAAATGTTCGCGCGAGCGCGCATGTCATAACAATCAAAACATAAACATTCTTATTCCTCTTTATTCTTTTTTTTATACAAGAAATGAGTTCACTTAATTTTATTAAAGTAATATTTCTTAAGGGATATTTTTCCAACTTTTAGTCAAACAGTTTGTTTATTTTAGCCATTTGAAAAAAGTTTGTTTGAATGGTTATTTCACTTTTTAGTTCACAACTTATGGCACAACTGCCGTATATATAATCCATCATGCCACATTCTGAATTATTTTCTTGAGGAAGAAATGTTACCGAGATGTAATTGTGACGTAATAAATTCCTGAGATTTGCTTAGTCATCTAATTATATTTTTAATGATTTATTAACATAATTAATTAATAATTTTAATAATTTATTAATTAACCATCTAAATAATAATTTTTTAAGACATTAAAATTAAAAAAAAGAAAATAAGAATATTAATTAAAATATGAATGTGGAACACATTGTTCTAAATTTCTTCTTGAAGACAAGTAAATTTTAGGATTGCCAAAATAAAATTTTATACATAATTGTTTTCTACCTTTATGACGTAATAAGAAAAAGGTTGCCAGTTAAAAAATCCATTCAAAACTCACCAAATTCAGAAATTGGCATAATGGATTATACGACAACTGTGCCCAATTTGTTATTTTAAAGCTATATTTCAGTATTACCTTAAATTAAATTTTGTTTGTCAGATTAAGTTTTCGTTTTTGCTTATAATGGTTAATTAAAACAGTATTTACAGTTTAGAATGAGTTGTGTGAACAGATGACCTGTGTGCTAGTTTATTAATGTCTGAATTAATGTAGAAAATAAAAAAAATATTAAAAATTTTTTAATATAAGTAAAATTTTATTATAATTTTTTACTATAAGTAAAACACTCCACCTTTCTTCAGTAATACATTACTTGCTCATTGTAAAACTTAAATATTTTAAACTAAGCAATTATTTTAAATATTCTAAAAACATTCTTATTTTCTTGGAATCGCAGATAGCAGAGGGTGATATGTTAACCATTAGCGTTCGCGGATGTTCTAGAACAAATAGAGATATGGGTTACTGCCACGCCTAAGGGAGGAGAATTCCCTTACGCAATGCTGAACCGGTCAATTTTGTTTATGTACTCGATTTAGAAATGTTTGGAATATTGGAAGGAAAAATGCTCTTATGTAGGAAATAATCAATTAATATAAAATTTTTTTTAAAAAAGATTTTTGATTTCTTTAAAAGTATTCTTTTCAGCGATTTACTTTAAACTGTGCTTTCTTTTTTCATGTTCCTTCACATTTTCTTGATGAGTAAGATATTTATGGAATAGTATGAAATCATTAATTGCCAAATGTGGTTTATAATAAATATGTGAACACTAAGAGGTAGCTTGGTTTAAAAAGCTATTGCTTTGATCTACGGAAAGCAGTAGGTTTGATATTGACTCCAGTAAATACAGTTATGGGCTTATGCAAATTAATCTTCAGAAAGATCCATTGTATCTTTACTGGTTGCTTATTTTAAAAACAAGTATACAACCTAACCGCCTAAGACCATTGTAAGGTGTTTCAGCATCCATATCAGGAATTGCCTTCCGGTAGAACTTCTAGTGGACTGTATTGACGTATCGCAAGGGAGGAAACTCTAAAAATTTCGTAGGACCCATCCCTATAGACTTGCATGCTGAAATCAGAAGCACAATATTCATTTTCCACTTTTTAACAGTCTGGGATTGAATCCAAGATTTTATGTTCTGAAGAGCACTATTCTACCTCTAACCTTGCTAGCTCTGCTTGCAGCTCAATTTATTTAGGCTCAAGAGGTTTGATCCGACTAGAACTACTGAAATTATTAAAATTTTAGATGGAAATCGAACCCACGAGTTTCTGAATAGCAAAACAGATCTCTGATCATTCAGCTGGAATATCACTCTTCTTTCTACTGGTACAGAAAACTAAGTACACAGAAAAAGACCTGAAATTGCCCTTTCAGGAATCAGTTAATTTTGCTTCAAAATTACAAAACTGTTAGCTGTGTTTAAGGATTACTATCGTTCTCGATAATATGTTTATAAATATCCCAAAAATTCACACGGGGGACCGATGCTTAATTCCTTTCTCTGCCCCTCAATCAGATAAAACACTGAGCTTATCATGGCCAAGTAGTGAAATAATATTCTGCAACACTGGAACATCTTTGATTAGATTCCAGACACTTTTGATAAATGAAAACTGGTAATGCCCACCTATTGGATGGGAATTGTACCACAAAAGAGAAAGGATGGAAAATTCACATGAAGGTAGCTCACTATTTACGAAAAATATTTTCTATAGGCAAATATACTGTATATACATAAAAATAAGCCTTCAAGCAATTTCTACCTGTTAGAGTTAAGTCAAAGTGTCTTTGAGTTTGGCAAAAATAGGAAACATATTGAACCTCTTATAAAGGATTTATATACTTGCATTGAATGTACTAAGCCTAATATGATGACCGTATTCTATAAAGCAATTTGAAATTGCATTTATTATAAAAATATATATAAAGACACATACATAGTCCCTTATATTTTGAAAATGTTTTAATTAAAAATTTTAGGTTTGTAAGAAAACATTTTTATCTTTCTTTTCTGATGAAATTCATTTATTGGAAAAAATTTCAAATTTTCTTATGACTTATATAATACTAATTTTTCAAAATTTTTTACTATAGAATTCATTTTATTATTTTTAAGACTTTAATAAAAATTACATAAACTTATGAAATTATATAAATATTTTAATGCTATATTTGATAACAAGATGGAAAATAATTTTGCAATGAATTCGCAATTGAATAGAATTTTAGCGATACAAAAGTTGAAAAGTTTTGTACATACTTATTAACTTTCGAAAATACATTTTAAATGAATTTAATGTATATAATGCTTAATTTGTGGCGAAATGACATTCGATAAAAAAATAAATAAGTTACATAAATAATCTTGAAAAGTACTGAAGGGAAAACTCTTTATAAAATCTTTTTAATGAAAGTGTATATTTATTTTTCCAAATCATTATTAATACAAAATAGCACAAATGACAAAGTGTAACATTTCCGCTTTAACAATTGTGGGAATCGAGCCCAAGACATTTTACTCCGAAGAGCATAGACCTACCATTGGGTCACTGAGAATCTTCTTCCATGAGATTCTAAGGTATAATTCATTACAAGAAAGGCAGTTTTTTAACAAATACATTTTTCCATTTTCTCTTAAGGGGTAGCATGCTATTTTTTTCTGGGTTGTATAAATTTTTCAACTGGTTTGTATAAATTTTATATCTAAAACTTCAACATCTAATTTAACTACATGTATTTGGTAATATAAAGAGGCAAAAGTAATTATTTAGAAATAATTACTTACCACGTAGCGTGAAGTCTAATGGCAGAAATTTTCGTAACAAATTAACCTATCTACTGCATACTACCTTTTGAAAGAACTATTGTTTCTGTTATTTAATTGTGGCTGGTATTGAATTTGAGACCTATTGCTTTAAAGAATGCAATGTAATCACTGTATTACAGAGGAGCTCATAAAAGGAATTATTTATTACATGTTTCTTTAATAAAGAAATAATAATAATATAGCATATAAATTAAGCAAAACAATTTTTAAAAAATTTTCTTGACAAATCTGAAAACAACTTGTAGCTAGGTCACATTTACAGCATTATATTTAAAGACATTATTTATTTTAATCTTTCAAATTTTTATTCTTGTCTTATTGTAATTATCAAACAATTGCAAAGCTAGCTTGTTATTTTTTCATTATCGTTATTATTCCATAAATTTTTATATTATTCCTTCAAATACTTTTATAAATCTTAACATTAATCTTTGTAATGTAATTTTATACATATTAATATAATTAATATTAAGATGTATAAAATTATAATAATTTTTATATTATAATTTTATGCATTTTAATATTAATCATTATAATTATTAATGATTTATTTATAAATTATTATATTTATGTCGATTTTTGCTTACAAATGTTTTTTCCATGTTAAATGTTTATTTCATAAATTATGTTGGTGGTAGTTTAGTTTATGGTATTGCAGCAGGTTTCCGGTTGCTTATAAATGCAGAAAAAAGCCCAAAACATGATAACCACTTCGTAATTTCCAACTATGATCACGTGATATATTTTGACACTTGAACTACCACTCTTGTCTCTACGTCACGTAAAACAAACAGAGAAACGCGTTGGACACTACAGAACATTTATCACACGTTATGTTCTCAGAAAATCCTTGTCAGCTAGTTCAAGTAGCGAACCCGCTATCTGCCTCATGGAGAACGACACCTTTTCCTAATAAAATATTGCGGGGTCTTCTCTTACTTAGCGATAAATTTACTTCCTTCTAAAAGTATACCAAAATATGTGGCTTAGAAATCATTATAAAAAAAGTATAATTAGTATAAAAAAGCTGTTTGCCCAATTTTCAGACGAATTTATTTCGCCACAAGAATCTGTTTTAATTTCATCATTTTATTTATCATCTATTTTATTACATCCATTTTATTTTCACAACACAATTATATTTTTGTAGTTTTATTTTTAGTCTGATATTTAGAATTTTATTTACATGCAAAATGGAGCTTTTAAAAAGGAAATGGATGGAAAGCCGTTTACATTCTTTCCGAATAGATATTTCCATTCTGTAATTCAAAAACTATGCAAAACCTATGGTTTTTCGATATTTAAAGCCACAAAAGAAAATAAATAATGAAGAAAAATATCATCATAATCTGGCATTTAAATGGAAAATTCTTTCAAAAGCTCATTCAAAGAATAAACGCAGTTTTCTAATGTTGTTAAATGTGAGATCTTTCTTAAAAGAAAATCCTCGACACAGTGATATGTTGCAAGTGCATTAAACCACACATTTCATTTTACTTTCTAATAAAGTTGTAACCTCTGAATCGTTCAAAACAACTAAAAAATATATGTTAATCTTTCTCAGCTTCATATATTTGATTGTAGGACTGTTTTTCATAGATCACGCAGCAGAATTCGTTGTGAAAAACATTTATCAGGGGGAAAAACATACAAGTGTGAAACAGCAGATGAATCTTGGGTCTATTTAAGTGATTGCAACAAAAGTTATCAATTTATTATCATAAAAGCAGAAAAATTCTGTGACAGGGTTAAAAGAATCTAAAGAAAGTTTTTCTATAAGACTTATATGATGGTCGCTTGTTTTCACACAAAAGTAAGAAAACTAAAAAAATTGATAAAAAAATATCAAAATTAACTTTAAATACTATTTATACATTTTAATCTTAATTTCTAAATTGGAAATTCCAGATCTTTACCCATAATGCCATCCATTCATTGGACCTCATCAAGATAAAGCAAGCAGCGACACTTCACAGTCCACAATTGTTCTTGAAGGGAATTTTTTTTTTTTTTTTTTTTTTTTTTTTTTTTTTTTTTTACAAATTATTGTTTTTGATGCATTATGTACTTTTTATGTTTGCAAATAATAAATTTTTATTAAATAAATGGAGGAATTATGATTAAAAGAAACGGAATTCTAATATTTAAATTTTAAGATTTGTGTTTTTGTATATTCCATTTTCTTTTTACAACAAAAATGTTATTTTTATTTCAGTGCTGCCATCTATTGACTTTTGTATTAAGTATAAATTTACTAAACTAAATCAACACACTTACAATCCTACGTCAGTTTTAATCATTCAATAATGTAATTTCTTCCTCCGTAATTGGTCATATATTTAAATAGAATATAGGATAAGCTATCAATTAAAAAAATAAAAGAAAAATTTATGTTCATTAGAAAACATCTCTTGAAGTTTCAAAAATAGCAGAAAAATCTTCGCGAAAGAACTTTAATAAAATAAAATTTTAGAAGAAAATAAAAGAATTCCCAAAAAATATTCTAGTTAAGTTTTGGAAGAAAAATTTCATTATAAAGCAAAACTAGATACATAAATTTTGTATAGTAAAAATGTAATATGAAGTTTACAGAATATTTAAATAAAATTTAAACAAGTATATAAACAAGTATACATTTAATATTTTTAACGATTTATAAAATAGAATAATTTTTTTAGTTATTGAATTAAATTTGTCTCAAATCTATACATTCTGTTATGAAGAATTAAAAGGTGTGTTTAAAAAAATTGTATAAAAATATTGTAATTGGTTTCCAAGTAATAATTATTAATTTTTAAAAATGTCTAGTAATAAATTAAAAAAAAATTAATTTAGTAACCGTTAGAGTTTATCTTGTTACATTCCTTAAATTGTTCTATTATTACGTTTGAATGATGAGTTGACCATGTTTTTACTAGTATCCTTATTTTTAAAATGCTGTAAATTAACGGTTACAATGGTTTAAGTTTGATCGTACTTAAGCTATTGTAACCGGTATTTTAAACGCCCCAAGCCAGAGGATTTTTTAGTGGTAAATATTTTTATAAAAAATATTGCAATGTATGATAAAATGTATCTAGTTAATAAAATGAAACTATTAATTGTAACTAAACTATGAAAGCTTTAATAATAAACCATAATAAAATAGACTAAATAAATAAAAACTGTAAAAGCAAAATGTGAAATGGCTTAAGGATATAAAACTTTTAGCATCATACATTCCTAGTGAACTGGATGCTCTTGCTTACTTGAAATACATTTATGGATATTTGTTATTACTGCAAGTTTGTTATTTGTTATTGTATAATGTTATTACTGCAAGACGGAGAATTGTATTTATTTCTTGCTGAGTAAAGTGTTTCACATAAATAGTGTGGAAAATTGAATCAGAATTTTCAACACTGTTCACTAAGAAAAAAGGTATTCACATTTTATGGAAACCAAAACTGAGATCTTGAAGAGGGTGAATGAAATTTAAATTAGAGAGTTTCGTCGGGCAATTGCTCGACGAGGTTTTCTTTTAAATACATGCTTAAATTATTATCCTGAATTTTCGCTGAAAACGGATATATTATCCACATATTACCATGTCTGGGATCTTCACGCTTTGGGTAATAACGAGCAAAAGATTCTATGAGTGAATCTAAGTGTTTTTTAAAGTAGGGTTACTGTATTTTTCTGGTTAACATCATTTTCTTTCATCTGTTCATCAAAATTATAAAACATTTGCAGATCGTCTTCAACGAACCTCGTTTACCACAGTAATACTACTTCCGTATGCCCACTTTTAAATAATTCAACTGATATGAAGAGTATGAAACGAGACTAGACAAAACATGTAGCTAAAATAATGCACCTATAAGCAGTAAGACTTATTTGCTGTGGCGCTATTCTATTAAGTAGTGTTTGTTTTTTTATCACTTTTCATGTATTGTTTTGAATTACATGTAGGAATTTCAATACATTTTAAGACATAACGTGTTGAGTAAGTATATTTCACATTTTTCTGGGGACCATCGAAATTTTCTAGTGGACCACCATTTTTGCGAGTGCTGCCTTAAGCCTTATTAAAGCATCCGTCTTGCAGTTCAGGAAATATTTACATATACTGTCGACTGTATTTATATATAGCTAAATAGGAAATCCGGGATACTCAAATAGAAATCTTCCCTAAATAATCGCTAAATTTGGTGAAATTTTGTTTTAGATGCTGGATTAGTATTTTTTTTGTCACAAATATAGAGATTCATTTCGACCATTTTGATATATTTGTAATTTTTCAAATATGTTCAGAGATTCCAAGATTATTTATAATTAGATAATAATTCCTAAATTAGTGGTACATTTTTCCAGTTTTTTTTCTATTATTTTAAATGACGTACTTACCTTGAAGTGAAACTTTTCCGTAGCAATTAAAACAATAATTGGCATTATATGCCATGTTTGTTTTGTATTCCACGATCTACTATTTGGCACCCATTTGTTTGCCGACGTGGACATTCAAGTTCCAAAACGGAAAAAGCGTGTTGCCAGCTTATCCCATTTATGGAATATTTGCTGCAGACAAATGCATTCTACTTTTAACCTTTATGGAACATTCAAATCTCAATGTTTAAGTGTGGTTGATATCGAATTTGTGTCTTTATACGTTGAAGACTGTAGACTTACTGTAAGGTAATGAAGAACATCTTATGAAGAATTGCACGTTTAAAAACAAAACAAATAAAATGAGAAAGCCAGTATATATATATATATATATATATATTTCGACACTAATTGAAAACAGATTTAGTATCTATTTCCTTTAGTAATAGTATAAAGTAATACCAACAGTGAAAAAAGCAGACAAATAAAATTAATAAAAATTTAATTAAATGGAATTAATTTTGTTACGTCCAAAGTTATAGAGAATCCATATTCTTAAACATATCTCTTATCAAGAGAACAAAAAGCTAATTTATTCGTTGTAACATAATTCATAATTTTTCTAGATATTTTTTTTCCTATTTCTTCTAATTCGACAAAGATATTTTTTGTAATTTGCATGTTTTACATAAAGTTTCACTGAAATGTGATCTTATGTGTCTATTATTAGAATTTTTAGACAACTTTTTCGTATAAAAACATCAAATGAAAAATGAATTTTGGGAATGCAATAATTTAATAGCCACCTAAATTTAGACTTAGAACTTTTCAGGTAAATTATCAAATTAAAAATGATTTTTTGGAATGCAATAACTTTAAAACTGGTAAATTATTTATTGAATTTTTTTGTATCAATCAATTATTTAATTTTCTGTTGCTAAGCAAACAACTCCAATATCTTAAAAACATTTCTTAGATATAGAATTATAGTCCTGCAAACTTAGCACTTTTTACTTAAAATCAAACAAAAATTGACTTTTTGAAGTGTATAACAAAAAATAAAGCCAAGTAAATAACTTGGCTCTATTTTTTTAAACTTTTGTCTAAATTGATTTTTTAAAATTTTCCTGCCAAACAAATCTTATTCACCAAACGTGAGATACATTTTACTGAACATTTATCTCCTGTGCCTAGTTTGTAGGATATTTTCTTGTAAAATTATAAAATGAATAGTTTTGGAATTTAATTAAATATTGTAGTTTTCCTCAAGTAAGAGATAAATTATTGTAATTTAATATCTAATCTATATCTGCAAGATCATTTTATTTCGATCGATTTTCTGAAATTTTTTTCACGCTTATGAAAGATCTGGTGTTTAGGAAAAGTCTACCTTTTGAGTTATAGTCCTGCAGAAACTTAGTACTTTAACTGAAATCCAAACAAAAACTAACTTTATACTCCGAAAGTTTTTATTGGATCTTTTTGGCTCATTCAATTCTTTAATTTTCTTTAAGCAAACAACTTCTGTGTACAGGAAAAAATTAATTGCGAGTTATAGTCCTCCTAACTTGGTACTTTCCCGGAAAATTGATTTTTTCCCCGACACCGAAGTTGTTTGCTTAGCAAGAGAAAAGAATTAAGACAAAAATATCCAATAAATATGAGCCAAGTATTAAACTATTGCACTACTTGTTGAATTTCAGTAAAAAGTATTAAGTTATCAGGACTAACTCTAGTTTTTCTAAACAGCAAACATTCTTTATCAGCAAGAAAAAAAAATCACAAAATATCAATTGAAACAAAAATAAATGCCACAAATATTTGCTATTAAATTAATACAAAGAAGACAATTTTCATTTCATATTTTCACCAAAAAAGAGTCCAAACTAGGTGTACGAGATAAATTTTCAAGAAAATTTATAGCTCTTGGTTGAATATTAATGAAGAGCTAGATTTTTTCAGCCACCAAAATGTTTTGCTTTGTATAAAAAAGAAACAAACAATAGATTAATATAAAATGATTCAATAAATACTCAACAGGTAACAATCTATTGCATTCCAAAAGGGGAATTTTCTTTTTAATTTTAGTAAAAAGTATCTAGTTTCGAGAACTATAACTTGAGAACTACACTTACCAAATATCGGACTTACAAATAAAAATTAAAGGTAATCGAGTGAAACATAATGATAAAAAATACTGGTTAGATATTAAGTTATTATACTTCAAGAAGTCACTTTTCATATGAAAAAATTTTAACCTTAACACGAGATCAATTTTCCAAAGGTAAAAAGTACTAAATTCTTAACTTGAAAACTAATCTTTTAAAAGACATCATTTTTTTTTGTTTTTTTCTTTTTGCTTAGCAAGAGAAAATTGCAAAGAATCTATTAAGTTAAGAAGATCCAATATATAAATGCTTGTCAAATATTAAATTATTACATTCCTAAATGGTACTTTTACTGAAAAGTAAACGAAAAGTAACAAGTTTGGACTATAGCTCTAAAACTAGACTTTTCTCTGAAACCAGAGTTTTTTGCTTAGCAAATTAAAATTAGAAAATCAGTTGAGAGAAAAATTTCAATAAATTGGCCAACTATTAAATCCTCGCATTTCCAAAAGTCACATTTCATTTGTGTTTCTTTTTTTACTTGAAAAAATTGTCTAAAAATTCCAATTTGCGCACGATATAAAATTTCAGTGTACAGTAACATAAAACAATCAAATTACTAAAATAAATCTTCTACAATTAGAAAAATAAATGAAAAAAATTACTACGAAAATAATTCTCTCGTTGTAACAGAATCCACTAGCTCTTTTTCTTCTTAAAAAGAGATATTTTAGAAGATTATCTACTTTGGCTAACGGACAATTAAATGGAATTAATTTTGTTAAGTTTTGTTCATTTTTGTCTGCTTTTTCCTTTCAAAAGTTTATATTTATACCTAAATACTTGCTTTGAAAGATAAATTTGTAATTTGTCATACATTATTGAGTGGGATTAACATCTACGATATAAAATGTCACTTCTTACAAAGCCTCAACATTGTTGTAGATTTGCTTTTGTAGCATAATTTATCCGGTTACTGAATAAATATTTATTTTTATTTCAAATTTCGCTTCTAGCAACTTCATTATATTACATCTATTTCATGGATTTATAAACTAAAATTTCTGGTACTATTGATAATAATATCGTTATTTAATTTTATAATTAGTTCGGTGATATTACAAAACTCAATTTGACAGGAAAATAGCTGAAAATATTAATCTCATTATAAAATGTGATTGTCAAACGACAAATATGTACTATTGATAAGAAATTTGAAGAAATAAGAAATTTAGAATAAATATACTGAAAAAGTTCTCTCATAGGGAAAAAAAGTGGTATGAGGTACTTATTTTCATATTACTTACAAATCATATTCTGATGCATGGGCTATATGATGGGAGTCAGATTACTTGGGAGAAATTCCCCAGGACGTGTTTCAAAATGCTCTCAATTTATCATCAACAGTGCAAATAGTTAAACGAAATTCAAAAGATTTATTATTCTTCAGTGTAACGTCAATCAAAGTTTTTAAATCATAAAATAACAAAATATAATTAATTGAAAAATAAAAATGTAAACCAGAATGAAATTTTCATGAAAATAAGTTAGATTAAGAACTTTTAAATATTAATACATTAAATAACTAAATTTCATATCAGATTACGAACTGATTATTAGAATAGCATCCAGGTCAATGATAGTTAAATAGATTACAATTTTGCTAACTTGTGAAGTTTTCTTCTATAGAATTTTTGGAAACGTCTCTTGGTTTTGGTACATAAATATGGTACTCCTAATTATCTAAACATATATTTGTGTTTATTGTATATCAATTACATGCTAAACAAACAGAAAAGATAAGAAATCAAAAAAGAAACAAGAAAACATTCAAATTATAAAAATATTCGATTTATTTAAAAAAAAGCTATGCCATTTAGTTGAAATTTATCGAAATTTATTGCAAGCGAGATCGATTAAACTTTTGTATTTTTATATAGTATTTTAAATAATCAAACGAGCATTAATGAGTTAAAAGTTGGGTTTTAAATTTTGCAGGAAACAATTTTGTCAACATGAGATTGTAATGCTAAATACATCATGCAAAATTTTGAATGTTAGTAGTCTCTAAAGATTCGTACATAAGAATATAAATTATACTCTTGGAAATTAACATCTCATTTACTTCTATGAACACAGGTACCTATGTTTCCTGCATACAGGACCCATTTCAATAATTATTTAGGATGAAAAACTTTAAAAATAAATATAAATGTCTTATTGAACAAAATTAATGTTATATAAATTTTTGTGAATATTAATACATTTAATAATAGCTGCACAAATTACGAATATATGATATTTAAACAGAGTACGAAATTTTGCTTACCTGTGAAATATTCCATGAAAGTTTTTCAACTATTTATTTATGCACCTATTTGCTGCACGGGATCTCATATCTTCTTTTAAATTCTAATGATAAAAATAATACTGCTCTGCGTGATAAAATGTAATAAAATGAGCGATAAAGT
The DNA here is from genome assembly GCA_026290005.1 of Latrodectus geometricus. NCBI lineage: Eukaryota > Metazoa > Arthropoda > Arachnida > Araneae > Theridiidae > Latrodectus > Latrodectus geometricus. The sequence continues at coordinate 9,763 of JAPDSC010092587.1, read as the reverse complement.
TACAAAATGCGAAATAGTCCTTTTTCTTGTCCAGAGAATATTGCTGTCTGGTTACAGTTGGAACATCCTTAATATTGAAACTTTTCTATCCTACTCCTAGTTCTATGGAGTTCACCATGGTTTTGAAAGTATTTGGCTTGTTATGCTGAACAATGGGAGATAGCTTCTTCGTTTTTTCATGCATATTACATGCGTTTTTTCATGGATGCTTTGAAATATTTCAATAGATGCCATTATATATAAAAGTAATAAAAGTTGCCCAGCGAGGCAATGGATATTAAAAAAATGTCTAACACAACCTTTGGCCACAGAGCCTGTCTAGTACATCTTCTCAAATGTATGAATAAAAAAATAAAAAAAATAACTGCATATATAACTGCATTATTCTAATTTATATCCTGTTCATACGAAACTTTATTTCAATTTAAAGTTAAATCTCATTTAACACAACGATGAAAACAGTGTTCGTTAGGCCTTACACATAAAACTGATTTAAGAAATATTGGTAGTTGATGTTATAAATACAAAATTTTTGATGTTTTTTTTTTTTAGTTGAGAACATTTTTTAAACATTTACAGACCAAATTGATGTTAATTAAGATTACGATATTTCAAAGGAGGAATATGAAAGCCATCATTGTTGAATCTATTTCTTCTCAATCCTGGCATAATTTTTGATGCTTAGTTAATATATTTGTAAGTAATTATGCTTCCCTTATAATTATTGTGAACAGCACCAGATATTTTAACACACTTACAATGTAGCATAAAACAAATGCCCCTAAATCAACTGAAACCAACTATATAAATTAGTACGCCAAATTGATTTTGGATAAATCAGTTATCATCGCATGAAAGCTCAGATGATATTTAAATGTGCAATGTGTGCGAAAACGGTATTCGAAAAGCTATAGGTACTAAAATGCATTTTAAATTAAACTTTATGAAAGCCCTTATCACTGCTAAACGCCAAAGGTTATCGCTTGAAGTCGCTAAACACAATTAATAGCTTAATAATCAAATGATGTGATCAATATTTGAGCTGCATTCTTTGCCAAGTCACGCCAATGAAAGAACATTAAAATTTAAGTAAATTGGAATCCATGGAAAATTATTTAACAGATTTTTTTTTGTGCTGATATACAAAAAATAAAATTAAGGTAAAAACAATAAAACCAAAGAATGTTTTTGCTTAGTAGATCACAAGAAATTCACTGAAAATACAATAATAGAAATAAAAAGAAAATTAACCTTTATAATAGATATCAAAATTACGGATATGGGAGCTGTAATAAAAGTAAATCATAAGATTATATTTCAAGTTATCGTAGCATTTATAAAATTAAAAATTGTTATAAAAAAGATCATTTCTTAACGGTGGTATATTTAAGTAAGAAGCGCTTAACTATGTAAATCTTATAAAGTAACTGTAACCGAACATTAATTACAATTGTTGAAATAATAAATTCAAGCGAGGGAATTTTGAATTTCCATGTTTCCTTTAGAGAAATGCTATTTTACTTTTGTTAGTAATTTTATCAATTTTGGGTGAACGAAGAACTTTTTTATGATTTTAATCAGAAGATTTAATTTTAAAATTTTAGTCGTTGGAAATTCTCTTTAGCCGTGAGGGAGAGTCAAATTAAAAGAAGTTATAGTGGATACAAGAATTGAAAGTTTAGTTTCACCGTGGAAGTTTCTTAGGGAAAGGTGGATTTTTAAGATATCATGAATTCGAGAACGCGCAAACTGAAGAAGGTTTTGCTGGAAAAGTCCAAGAGCACGTTGAAAAACCATCATAGAGAGAAAATATGCCAAGAGAATGTCAAATCCGTCTTTTCCTGACACATAAATACTTCGCATCCCTGCACAGTTGTTTTGGAGACTAAAGCAACATGTATATTATACTTTTAGAACTCTGTCGTAAACGCTTTTTGATGGAAACACACAGGAGAACCAGAAGTACGATATTTCGAGGGACAAATAGTGCTAGCTTGTAAAATAATTTATTGGGATATAAAACTACGCAATCTTTTTTTATCAATGATGACATGGAAATTAAAGTGGGTGATTTTGGTCTTACTACACATAATAACCATGAGGGTGAGCAGAAAAAACATTATGCAGTATTACAAATTACATAGTTCCAGAAATCGTGACTAAAAGTGAGCATAGTTTTGAAGTGTAGTCTCTAGGTTGCATTATGTATACAATACTTGTTGGTGTTCCTCCTTTTGAAAGGAGTGATATTCGGAACACGTATATTAAAATTAAAAAGTGTGAGTACTATCTTCCTACGAAATTGGATTATAGTGCTAGGTATCTCATTCAAAAGTTCCTAAATTCAGATCCTGAAAAGCGAGCAAGAACGGATGCAACTCTAGAAGATGATTAACATCTGGATATATACATTGTTAACTTCCTGCCTGACCATGCAGCAAAATGAAATCATCCAAGTGAAATGAGTAATAAAATAACTCTTCTGAATTACTTCAATTACATGGTACTTAACTTGATGAAGGGTGGAGAAAATTCTTGAGCAAGGAGATGGGATGGCCTAAAGTGCCCCAACTAAGAACTTTGTTCAGATCAAAAACTACTATTGTATTTATTCCTCTAACGGTACTGGTCAAGCAAGTTTATTCGAAGATCATACAAAGATAATTTTGTGCCCAGTAATGAATGCTGTTTCTCTAATTAATGAAGAAAGAAATTTCGCTGTTCATATTTCAACTTATTGAGAAATATGGTTGTTCTACGCTTTCTTCACGATTGCCCTATTCCAGAGGTATGGTTGTGAATGTGTATGAGGATTGTCAAACTGCCCCACTACTGCATAACCTTAGAAATAACATTTTTAGTTTGTATAATTTTCATATATTTTACAGGTTATTTTTTTTATATCTAACGAAGAATTTTTATAATTTTCTTAAATATACTTTAGCATAAATTTATAAATTTCTCAATGGCTTGATCCAAAGCAGCAAGCAGAAATGAGTATTTTAATATAGAAACGAATTTTTTGTTAATTTAAATAGATTTTATGTGGATAATGAGTGTGAATCTGATTAAAGTTTATGATTGAAATAATTGATATGTAAAAATTTATAATCGATTATTTATATATAATATTACATTTTACCTTTTTATAAAATTTCGAATAAAAGTGCATTATGTAACACAAATACTTGAATTTACTTTAAACTTTGGTAATTTTCAGGTGTATTAAATTCTAGATTCCTATTTTTGATGAAAGAAATTAGTTTTATATAAATTGATCAATACGTTTTTAATTACGGTTGAGGATTTTAAATATAAATTTAAAATCTATGTGTAAAATCGGACTTCTCTCATTTCGTAAGGAGAATAATTAATTTTTTAGACTTCCAATTTCAAAGATTCCTAATTCAACTAATTATTTAAGGCAAATGATTTTTAATTTTTAGTGAGTAAATTAAGTGTATCATATGAAATTTATAATATTTTAAATATTCAGATGATATAATTTTTATCTTTAAGAATTATAGTGGAAATATTAATATCATTGAAATTTAAAAAAAAAAAAAGCTAAATGTGATTTTTTTAAATGTTGATTGTTTAGTTGATGTAAGTATAGTCTGAACTTTCAGCGACTCAATATTGAAAATAATTATATTAAAATCGGTGCTTTATAAATCAGTCTCTGAAATTTTAAAAGTTGCTATACCTTTGAAATTATTTGCATGTTTAATCTTATTGACATTTGTCGAATGTTATGTCATGGTATAGCAAAGAATTATTGAAATTGATTTCACTTATATATATTTGTAAAGAATTCCAGTGAATCCGAATAATTCAAAAAATTTAAAATTATTTTTGTTATACATTTTAAACATTTATTTTGTTAAAAATTAAGAATTATCTGGTTTGTTATAAAATCGAACTTGGCAATATTTATCAGGATTATAGTTTTTAAAAATGCAGTGAAATTTTATATTATGCTAAATGGGTGTTAATATATTTGCGCTTCATATAGGTACCCAATGATATGGCATGCTTCCATGTTGATTGGGATTTTATAAGAAATGGCTGTATATACACAACTAATAGAATCAATATTTCTTAATATTTAATTTTAAATGTTTCTGTGGTCTGGGCTGTATCATTAACTCATTGAGTTTTCTATTTTGATTATTTTTATAATGCGGTGAAAGATTATAGATTTTGGAGACTGATAAATGGTGAAAGATTATGGAGTTTTGTACTTGTGTGTGTTAACACTTTTGTGTACCACAGGTATATATAATACTTAAAGTACTAAAAAATGTTTTCAAAAAGTTTAAAGTAAAAGTATATATTGCACCAATACCTATCACAAACTTTTTAAAAGCTTGTAAAAATGATAGGGGAAGGGATGTTCAAAGAAGAATATTTCAACTTAGCATCATAACATATGTAACTAATGAATTCCTCTCTATTTTTAAAGTTTTAAGCTGAATATTTTTTTTTGATAATCAGTTCAACCTTTCCTGGGTTTGATTTCCACCTTGGGTGTGTATGTTTGTTGTGGTTTAATCTGCATATGCTGATTGAATCAAAACTTCCATCTGCAAAAACACGGCCAACAATAAAAACTTATTTTATTTCTGACTACTTTTCTACTGGTTTAGTAGTTGCAGTAATAATGAAAATCCAATATCTATATTGGTCAAAAATAAACAGTTATATTTCATAAAAGTAACTAATTTGCCTAAAAAATCTTTTCGAATAAATCACAACTAATAACTACAAATATCATCTGGCTTCAAATATAAACTTTGAGTTCTAATAATTTTAAATTAAAAATTTGTTAAATCGGAGTTTGGTTTGTAAACAAAATATATTGAGTTTTATCAAATGCATGCACATGGTAAAATAAAGTGAAATAACAATCCTTTTACAATTCTACATGGAAATTATAAGTGAATATACTGTAGCCTGTGAATACTTTTAAACTTTGATTAAAAGTTCAATTCAGAAACTAACTTCAATGGGATATACTCTGATTTCTTGAATGAAATCTTGTATTTCAAAATAAAATCCCTCCAGACCTTGTCATTTAATTTTAATAGAGTAAAGGTCATACTTGCGAATACAAAGCAATATTAATTTCACTCTGTGGAATATCCAAATTTATAATCTGGGATTAACTATTTCATATTAAATTAAGCAATTATCTTGATATAATTAAATGTATACATGCGAGCTTCGTTTGTTTTTTTGCACACAAGGGTTAACTAGAATGAGACCTGTACTTAATTTAAAGTAAATTACTTTAAAAGGATAATTGTACATTTAGGAGAGGTTATATGATAATGTACGACAATGTGTGACTTTCAATATTCAACGGTTCTTCACCATTAGAAGGAATTGTTTCCTTGCTTATTTGTTATCCATATCGATCAAAAATAAAAATGAAAAACGTGTAACAATAATGTAAATCAAAATTATTAATGTATGCATTTAAATATATGTGTGTATATTACTACTGTATTGAAATTATAAATTACTTTTATAATTTCACAATGCAGTAGTAATATATGCACTTATAAATTCGGAATACATAAAATTTAGTTTCTTTAATGATTTACTTATTTTTTTTATAAATTGTACATTATTTGTGACAAAAGTTTGAAAATTTTCCCCAAAACCTGCTCATAGTTTCTTTAGTCACTACATTATTATTGTCAAAGTAATCTTTTCAATTACCATTGGTATCCCAAAGATATAGGTAATCTGCTTAAATTAATAAATATGAAGAACCAGAGTGAGTGAAAATATAAATTACAAATAATTGCATTTCTTAAACATATCAATCTCTTTCTCGTTAAAGATTTATGATTTGTCATCAAAGGAAAATATAGTTAGATTACTTTCATAAATTATTTAGAAAATAATTTATTTTGAAGGTAGGGGTGGTTTTTTTATCCATCATTCAGAAACAGAAGTTGAAATGTAAAATTTAGCACGGTAAATGAAATAAATATTGCGAAGTTAAATCTACACTGCCTTAAGATACCTTGCTAGATATTTCAAATCTGTTCGAAATTCAAAATCGTCGAGCGTATCGACCATTTTCTGACTGCACGAAAACAATAATAACTTTATTTCATCTCCGAAGCTTTGGACAACACTGTTCAATTTGTCAGCGACGTTTCATTTACGATAATCGACTTGTTTGCGGAGGGTCTAAGTAATGCTACAACTCTATGACGGCATTCCAAACATAGGCCAATGAAAGTGTATTTACAATTTGAATTTCAGCAATTATGATTTAATAATTTTTCATACTAGGTGTATGTGTGAAAAATTTAAGTATCATTGTATATTTCATAAAAAAAAATAAAGTTTTGTTTCTGATTTCCCCACAGTTTAATCCAAAGCTGTACACATAATCTGTATATCTTGAAATGAAGGAAGATTCTTTTTGCGAATAACTTATAAAAGTATTCTTTATTTAATATGTAAAGAATGTTAATTTTTGAGCATAAATAAAAATGTAAGTAAAATCAGTCTTGTCAAATACAGAAAGTACATTTCACCTTTTATTACAGAAAACCTACTATACAGTCATAATAGTTATGCATAGATGCATTTAAATTAGATTTAAAAATATATATCAGTCCTCATTTTGTTAACGTAAATGCATAATTTTTTAATCTATATAAAAACGTGAAATTCTTGTGATTTAAGAGCATACAATCATATATAATACAATAATAGTTATGAAAATTTTGCCTTTGGCTCGTTTATTTTAAGGTTCGGTTTTTTTTTAATAAAAGTTTTAGATTACTTTCCATTATAAATTAAATTTTTTTGTGAGCATTGTGTGTGACTCATGAAAGCTTATTAACAAGTTGATTTCTAACAATTATAATTTGTTAATAATAAGTATTAAATGTTCGAGATTAAGTTAACAGTGTTCTTATTTTTTTGTATCAAGAAGCATCATTACCTCCATAGCTGCTTCTCCATAGCATCATATCTAGAAACATTTTTATCTTCATGGAATCCATGCCTAGAGACATAATTTATTCCATGGAATTCATATTTAGAAATACCTTTAAATTTTCATGGAATCTTCATCTAGAAACTTCCGTACCTATAATCATCATTACCTTTTTGGAATTCATATCTAGAGGCATCATTAACTCCATGTAATAAACATTTAGAATTATTTTTATTTTCATGGAATCTACTTCTAGAAGCATCCATATCTAGAATCATCATTATCTACGTGGTATACTTTTTTAGAAATACCATTATCTGCATTGAATGCATATCTAGAGACATGATTATCTTCATAGATTCCACATCTAGATATATCAGTATCTCCATGAAATCGATATATAGAAGCATCATTATTTTAGCGCTTCTTGCCCGTAAGAAATGTTTGTGTAGTGACATGTTTTTGTCGCGAAATTTACAGGGTCATCTTTCGTAAAACTGTCGATATAACGCAGCGGAACAAAAAATTGAAAAGTAGCCGTTGTCTCCCTTATTGTTTTATGTATGAAATGTTCTTTTTCGACATTTACTTTTCATTTTATATAAAAATTCACGGCATAATATTTTAAATTGTCCAATAAAAGTTAGGAATAAGGTTTCTCTTCCTGGTAACAAACCAATCATAATTCAAAGAATCGCCATGCCAGTTTTTAACATAAATTTTTGTTGTTACATTTACAGATAAAGATACTTAGGGAAATAAACTATTAATAAAAAAACATAAATATTAATTTCAAATCACGTGATTGTTATATTGCATTACTATCTATTCCTTATTTCAAGATGATATTTCAAGTAGGAATAAAGTAGTTTGGAACTGTGGAAGGAAATTTCTTATTTTATGCAGTGTGTCATCACAGCATCGATTTTTAACAAGAAAATCTTATTTATTCTTATTAATCAAATTTCAAAGCTAAGAGATCTTGTATACATTTTTCTTGCCATATTATTTTTCTAAAATTACTTTAAAAGTTCTTGTAAATATCTAAATTATTAAATATGCCTCCATCATTAAAAATATTTGAAAGTTCAAATTAAACTACATAGTTCAAGAAATCTCATAGAAATCAGTGAATTGAGGGAATAAATAATACCAAATGGGTAACAAAACTATTTTGCAATTTTCTAATGGAAATAAAAGTTCAGTTTCCATCGAGTGGCATCTCTAGCTCACATAAAATTATACAGAAATGCTATATTTCTGTATTAAATGTTAATTTAATTAATATTATCTGTCTACACAAGTTTCCTAATAGTTTTTGGAATTTTTAATAAATAAATTTTCAAAGCTAATTGGTGTTTTTTTTCTTAATTCCCAGAACAGTTGCAAGTTTATAGCGGGGTTTCTCCTGGATTTTAGGAATATAAAATAAGTCTGTAAAAATAGCATTTTCTTTCCAGATTTTTTCAGACAAAAAAAAGTAAATAACTGTAATAATATTTGAAATTTCATGTCAATAAATAGAATTCCATATTCAGTGTTATTAAAGAAAATGTATATATTTAATGATAGACAAATAATGATAGTAAATTCAAACTAAAAAGAGTTTAGTTTTACACAAATTTTGTTATAAAATTTGTTGTGCATTTTGTTATTAATGTTATACTTATTTAATTCATACCTAAGAATAAAAAAAAATAGTATTAAATAAAGGATTAAAATTCATATTGCTACCATAATAAGAAAATAACTTATTAGAATTTGCATTATTGAATAATAAACTATTGTAGCAACGATTAATAATTCATTTCAGGGGAAGAATTAATTTAAGAACTACATTTGATACAAATGCAAATCATTTAGCATTTTTTCTAATTTTAATTTTAAATATTTAATGAGTAAAAGTAAATAATGAAGAGATGAGTAATTCACTTTTTTTTCCCTTAAATACAAAAGATGAAATTTAGAGATTATTAACGATAAAATATAATGAAAATTAGATGATATCATGATAATTCTAAATTTTGTGACCATATGTGACAAGTATTTAAATGTAAGAAATAATAATAATGTAGATGTAAAGAACACTTCATGCATGTAACTAAATTATATTTTGGTAAGAATACTTTTTCCTATTTTATGCTTTTACAATTTGTAGGATTAACTGGTTTTTACTATATGGAAGATCCTCTTATAAAAAGCCTTACAAAAACTTTGAATTATTGCGTACCTTGAACTTCAAACAAGAGTCTCGAATTTTTAGGCTGCTGTTTGAACTTTTAATAATGGCATCGACGGTGGGGCTATAAAGAAACTTATGGAAATTTTAGCTCGTAAATAAAAATTAAATTTATCAATTGGTCTAAAGGACACTTTTTCGAACCACTAATTTATGAAATAGGGAATGTTCGTAATTTAGAGTTTCGTAAAAATGAATGTGCTTTATATTTTAACATGTTTCTTTTATGAATTTATGAGCTTTACATTCTTTGTGAATATTATAAATTCACAAACGGCTATGCCAACACAATAATCTTTAACAATGAGACTAGCTTCGATACTGCCATTAAGTGATTAAATTTAAAATAAATTTTTTATTAAAATATTTTTTATTTAAAATAAATTAATTTTAAAATAATATTTTTTTATATTTGTTTCTTATTTTAAAAATAATTTTTTCCTATTTTAACAGCTAAATAGTGTGGATAAAATACTCTTAAATTCTCTACCCAAAATTATAATAAGACACGCATTATATAATTAAAACTTAATTTCTTGCAAAAGTTTCACATTTCA
>JAPDSC010092581.1:0-10991 GCA_026290005.1 Latrodectus geometricus | reverse complement strand
CTCCACTCCCTTCTCCACCACTCCCCTCCTCCCTCCACCTTGCTCCACGCTCCACTGTCCTGGAATCAGCATTTTTATACTACTAACAGGTGATAATATTTCCAATATAAAATTAAAATCAAGAGTTAAAAATTAAATTATTGCTCAATGTATAAGAAATTAAATTAATAAAAATATCCATAGAAATAATGTATCTGTAACATATTCCAAGGATAGTTAACTAATTCTTTGCTTTTGCTGATTGAAAGAGATATAAAAAGCTTCTTTTGATTATATATCTAATGTGTAACAATGTCAGGTTTTGTGACAATTGCAATATATAGTAATGCTCTAACTGATTGTCTGTATTTAGTACTTTGTGAGAGTTGATTTTCTCTATCTTCTAATTAGCAATAGCCAATTTTTACAAGAGCATATAGAGCATATATAGACTTTACGCGGTTACATTAAATTTGTCTGATTTCATTTTTTTCATTAAATTAATTGAAAAACATAATTTCAGTTGCCTTTCTTATAAATATTGATTTTGCGATAGTATATTTCTTTTCTCAACTGCTTTTTATTTAAATTTTTTTTAATATTTTAACTGGATATCAGTCTTTTCTTCTCTCTTTGCTATGAGGATACTGATTACACATATTGATTGATTATTGAATATTAAATAAAAGGAAATATCTTCTATGAAGAACAAGCAACTATCAGCTTTGTTTAAATGAATTTTTTAGTAGTAGCTGTTCTATGTTTACATCCAGTTTCTTGCTGCATTGAATTAATTTTTGCTTTGACAGCCCACTTACAAGTAGTGTGAAATTGGGTTTTCTGGAGCAGGTGGAGCAGTGGAGTGGAGGGGGTTCCTGGGGTTGGAAGAACCTTATCATGGCTGGTTCCACCTTATAAAAAGGATGTTTTTAATGACCAGACTTATCACCAATAGGTCTTTGAAAAATTTTGAAGTTTATCGAGATGATAACAATTTTCATTTGGTGCGATAGTGCCCTCCCCCTAGCATACTAGTAAATAATTTCTTATTCACACTAAAAAGAAATAAACATAATAAAAAGTAGACATATAATGCATACAAGAAATGTCATTATGTAAAATTAATGTGTAAAACATAAAGACAAAGATTAGAAGAAAATCACTTTTAATGAAAATATTTAAAAACATACAACATATTTATTTTCTGGTTTACATATTTTTTCTTCAGATATTACGATTTCCATAAGTTAAACTTCATCTTTGAGAATATAACATTTCTTATCGAAACAACACAAACGGATTTTTCTTTGTTTAACAGTATATAGGTTACAATTTGGTCAATCCTATTATATGTACGCTGCATAAGGGTGTTGAAATAACCTCAATTTGAATACTATACATCTTTGATCTGTTTCTCAACCACCTCATTCATTTCATTTTATCTATGACTTTTTTTTATTTAAGTTTGAATAAAGAAAATGATCCATGGGATAATCCGAAAAGTCAAATGTATCTTGATATTGTACAAAATCTTGATACAAATCTTCTGTCTCAATTTCGTAATATAATGAATCTGTATCTTTGAATAAAAGTTCGGCTTTATCACCATATATTTTGCGAGTTGTGTTGTAATGGAAATTGTACATGAGTATTTTACTCATGTCTAAAACTGAGAAAGCTGCATATATTGGTTCATTTAATGTTATTTTTGTTCTATGCATCTGCACAGCCATTAAATCCGGATTGAAGATTTGAAACGAATTAAATAAAGGAGAAGACATTAATCTTTTAAATTTTTTCTCAATTTGAACTAATTTAATATTTACTCTGTTTCTCAAATTCTCCCTCGTTTTCCAAAAACAGCTTTATTCATTAATTTAAATAGTTCTTTCTCGAAAACCATTTTAGCAAGTTTTCTTTTCTCTGTATTGAATTCAACATATGGTTTTAACCAATCAGTTTGACGAAATTTTAGTATTCTGTGAAGTTTAACTATCGTCATACCAAGATTCAAATATAATTTAAGGTTACGATAATGAAGAATGAATTTCACTTTGCTGTTCAGGTTTGGTACTAATTTTGTTTGTTTCTCATTTATCGGTATGTTCATGTCAGTAGCAAGATCTTAACAATATTGAGACAACATCGAATGTGTAATTTCCAATTTTTTTGCTGCTACAGGGTAGTCATTATGTTCGACATGGAGGTCTCCCGGATACTCCAAATCTGCTTCACTTATATAATCAAATAAATCGTCATCTCTTACTTCCATAGGCTTAAAATTTTTCATTAGTAGTAGTCATTATATTCGACATGGAGGTCTTCCGGATACTCTAAATCTGCTTCACTGACATAACCAAATAAATCGTCATCTCTTACTTCCATAGGCTTAAAATTTTTCATCTCATCCTCACTTAACCATTCTAAGTCAGACACTGGAAGTGGTTGATTTAACGCCCAATCGTTCAAGTTATTGGTATCAAGATATATGATAAGCTTGCTAGGTTTCTCCGGCTCAAAATTTGGTAAATATTTGTTATTTGCTTCACTAAATCTTTTTGAAATAATACTGATCCCCCCTCTGATTCGAGCTTCAAAAAATAAATACATATCCGGATCAGCTAGAAGTTCTAAAGTGATGGAGGTTTTCTTTAGGGTGGCATTCCAAGCAAATGAGGGCAATGTAATTGAATGAGTAAGATCTAAATCATAATAAATTAAGACATAATTTTCTAAAGTTTTCAAATATGTCCCCTAGTAATAAAAAATATCTGTTTTTATATATAAATCATGATAATCCCCTAAATTTTGAATACTTAATTTTTCCTATACACGTTTAGCATGTTCATAATCCTCATTAGATATTTCCTCACATTTTATGTCGTCATAAAATGCTTGTTTAGGGGAAAAACGTTTTCCTTAAATTTTTCATCACAATCAATATAACTGTATGGATAAACCCCTTTCCTATCTAATAGTTTTATTTCCTCATTCCTGAAATGTTCCCTCATGATATGAAATTTTTCTATTTCCAAATTACATGCAAGTTTTTTCTAAGGAAGCAGAGAGAAACTATGGGGAATCTATAAATTGCAAATCCCCTATACTAAAAGATATGTAGCTGCGCATATTATTTGGAATATACTCTATTTTTTTATATTCTAATTTTTCAATACTTTGCATTATTAGATATAAATCATACCCCTTTAAGTTATGAAGTATAACAGGTATTCTTGTCCGAATTTTAAAGTTTAAATTGCAATTTGGATGGGCTGCGCCTTTATTCTTCCCTGTAATGTGGCAATGATCTCTAAATCGATTAAACGGTATAAACTCACCACAAATATAACATGAAGTTGCATAATTAAAGTTATTTTTTCCTCATTTGTAAAAATAATCTCTTTGTTTATTTTTAGCATATCTCTCATATCCTGTTCATCCATTAAAGATTGTAGAAAATGAGTGACAACATCACGTCCTCTGTAGATAACAGGTATTTTGAAAGTCTTACCATTATTTCCAATTATTATACATGCATATCCGCAGGGAATGTGATGGGATAAATTATTTTCATGTCATACTGTTGGGGAATTTTCACAACTATTAGTTTTGACTGTGAATGATTCAAAACCTACTTATATAACAAAAGGAACACGCATCTGCATAAAAATGCTTTTAAAACGACACCCTTTGTAATCATGATTAGGGTATTCTACTCTCTGAGCATCGTGTTTTTGACAAATTTCAACATGTTTTCTAAAATAATATTAGAAGAAAATCGTTACATACAAAAGTTACAATAATAGTTTTTTTTCCTTTATGTTTAGTTAAATGATTTAAAAGGCTGCTCATCCTTTTATATAACAATAACGACTCTTAGTTTCGTTACTCAATAACAATAAATTAGTGTGTCTTTAAAAATTGAATTTATTTATGTACAAGGATAATATCTCTTTTCTTTCGTAACCAAATACATTTACATTAATTTTGCTATTTTTTCAAATATTTTTACTTGATTTATTTGGGTTGGAAACTTAATACCTTGAATATTAACTTCGTGTTCAGTATATTTAGCAACTCGATGAGGATTATCATTAACAGCGAATAAACATGTTAAAATTGACCAAAGAAGCACTTATTATCAGTATTCTTCACAGTTATAACTGCATGTTTTAAAGCTAATTCTTTGGGTAGAGGGATATAGTTAGAGGGTGATAAAAGGGTGAATATTTTCCAATATTTAAATCTTATAAGTTAATTTTATCAAGAATCCAATCACTTCCACGTCCTTCAAAAGAATGAAATGAAAATGAAATTTTAGTTAATCCCTTATCAATATTTAAATCCAAGTTTTCTTCAGAAAGATTTGTGAAGCAACTGCTACGAAAATAACTCGAACATGTTTGAATTTCAGTTTCTGACAAATATCTCTTGAAACTACATTTGAGACTCATGTACCATTTAATGCTATGCTGCAGAGTAATTTTTCTTTTCAAAATATTTTTAAGTTCTTTCCTATGAACAACGATGAATGACGGTAAATCTTTTTCATCACATGTGATTTTGTAAACAGTTGCTGCATTATTTGAAGCACGTTGACAAGTATCTGCATCATTTGAAGTTTGTGCACAAGATTGAGTGAAAGGTCTACCTTCTTTTTATTCGTATCGTCTACTAATGATGATTTTCCCTTTGGTCTTGGTTTGTTATTGTTGGCGATACGTTTATGTCTTTTGCACTGCTTACTCGAGGGAAAGTTGCTGAACAATTTTCATGAGGGCAAAAAATGCGATTTGATGGTTCATGAACTTCCTGATGCCTCACAAGATTTCTTTTCAGAATTAAATGTTTATTGCAAACATTACAAACTATTTCCTAGAAGAAAAGAAATTTATTTTAAACTTTTGAAGTGTGAAAGCAATAAATTTTGATTAAATAAAATACTATAGCCCATTTTTTTATCATTACAGAAACATCTTCGTTTAACATAAACGAAAAAGATAAACCCAAATCAACTAAATAATCTATAATATGAAAACTTTTGAACTTATAATATGCAAAATGTATAACTATCGGTAATAACAGTTTTATTGAAACACTTATCAATATTCTCATTGAGTTCACTCTAGGTATTTATATCTTTGAATGTAAATAAAGTTTTTATTATACTTTATTAATGGAAATTTAATTTTTTTCACTATACGTTATAGTAAAAGAGTTATGTTAAAATTCATTAACAGTTTTCCAGAAGAGTTTATTTTATAATATAAAATACTTTTAATAATTACATAAATAAATTATATGTATATTAAATCAATAACAAAAAATAAATTGAAAACGAATACATCTGAAGTCTTTCTTCGATCGCTTTGTCATCATGAGACATGAACTGGAAGACCCAGAAGTAGAAGGTTCTTCATCCCATATTGGCTGTGAAATGGAACATTCACATTGCAACTCGTTAGCATTTAGGATTTCTTCAAATACATCTGCTGGGACGCCGAAAATCCTTAAAGAATAAAAAGGGAATTGTAAAATTTCTTTATTTTGATTTAAAAAATCATTTCATTACATTGATAAAAAAATCATTAAAATTACTTAAATAAAAACATACAAAATGTATGTTATTAAATTAATTTATTTAAACAATTTTGATTTAAAAATTCCTTTCAACAGCATTAAAATTACATTGTTAAATAAAATTACTTTTTAAAAGAATATATTAATAGAAATTAATTAAGATTTTAAATTAACTTTTTTTATTAATATTCTAATATTAATAAAGTGAAAAAATACTTACAATTTCACAAGAAGTAGAATCCTATGACCAAGACATTTTCAAATATCTTCTTAGTAAAACTATATAACTCGAGTAAGTTCGGTATTTATAGCATACTTCATATTGGTTATAAGTTTCATGGTATTGTGGTGTCATTCCATGATGACCAATATTCTAATAATCAAAGTTTTTCTTAATTGATAAAGAGAAATAGATAAACAACACGTCCCTTCATAGAAATGATTTCACACGTGTTGTGACTATCGTCTTACTCAGGGGGATAACATATTCCCACTGAAGTCGGTATTTCATTATAACATTTTCTCTAATGATAAAAAATGAAATTCGTTATCATCATCTCATTGTGATTAAGGAAAGATAACAAGTTTCTACTACTACAGTAATGATTCCATGATAACAACTGTTATTGTATCGGTAATTTAAATAAACTAATACAGAAAAGTATGTCTACAACTCAACTGGGTAGACATACTTTTCTAATCAGTTCAGGTATCAGAATGTAAGATATCACTTCATTCTAACCAAAATTTAAAGAGTGAAGGTACATTTTTAAGTAAAATGTATTTGAATTTAGATGTAAAGTACATACCAAATTTCTTAAGTGATGAAGACTCATTGAAATACATTAATGAAATAGCTGAGTATAACTTTCAACAATATCCTTTGAAAGTTAAAGGGAAAACTTTTACTCCTTCCCTAAAATTATGTGCTTTAGCGATGATGGTTCATTGAATTATACTTTCTCAGGACTTAGTACTCCAGCTAAACCTTAGACGCCTCTCTTCCTAAACATTAAAATATTGGTGGAAAACATGTGCGACTACTCCTTTAACTATGCACTGCTTAATTACTACAGCTGTGGAGCGGATAAAATTGGGATGCAAAAAGATAATGAACATTCTTTGGATTCAAGTTTTCCTATTGCTACTGTGAGATTGGGTGCAACAAGAACAATACAGTTCTCGAGAAAAAATTTCAAAACAGTGAATCTACCCTTGGAAAATGGCTTATTATTAATCATGAGTTCCGAAGCTAATATGTCGTAAACCCATGGAATACCTGCCGAACCAGCAGTAAAATAACCAAGGATTAACATCACGTTCAGAAAAGTGAAGCCGACTTGTGTTCCAAAACAAATAAGTAAATAAAATATCCCTCCCGCTAAGAAACTGTGTGTGGAAGATCTGCTAAATGACAATACCCTGGATTCCTTTTTTAGTGCACTGAGTCCGAATCTTTTGGAGAATAGACATGAGACAAGTTTGCATGCCCTTGCGGAAACCAACTGTGAAAGCATTTGCAAGAAAGACATCGGAAATAATGTTTACCTTTCAGCTGTGTTGTATAAAGAACAAGTAAAACTGCACATTTGCAAATATAATGTGAATTATAATGAAATTCGTACCCCACCAAAAATGGAGTGACAATGAGCCTAACTACGTGGTATGACTTTTATTTAAAGCTTTTCAAATTTAATTTTAATTATACTACTTCATCATACATTGCAAATAATTCTATTTTGGTTTTAAATGAGAAAGATTATATACATATACAAAATTTTAATTTTCGTACTTTAACTAACTATACATTTATTAAATTAGATTATTTTCAAAAAAAAATAAAAAAATACTTTAATTGAATTTTTGGAAGATTTTAATGATTCCATTATTGAGTATTTATTTACAAAACGCTTACCACACTTTATCGAAAGAGAACTCAGACTTTTGGCTCTTTTATCTCCAGAAGAAGAGAATAATTTATCGCTAAATTTAATTGTTTCACTTGAACAGGAATTGGCTAATGTTTTCCAAAGCATATTTGAGTGTAATGTTTGTATAATTAATCACCTCGGTCAAAGACAACACAGTTGTTTAATTATCTCAAATCTTGAAAAACATGACTCATTAGGAACTGAAATATTTTTATTTATTAATATGGAGCATGTTGATTCGAGTTTTGTGAATGGTGTCGATTTTATTAGTGAAAACTTTATAAATAATATTTCTGTAAATTTCATAAAAGGTGTTTTATTTAAATCCATGAAATAAGTAAATACATTCAGATCCTAAACACATGTTTTTATTCTTGCGCGCGCGAGCGCGTGTGTGTGTGTGTTTCCTTAAAAGAATTGAAGAGATGTAATTTTATATTTTTGAATGATAGTTTTTTTTTTTGTTTTAAATAATAGATTTTTTTATTACTTGTAACTTTCAAATTTGATTAATAATAAACTGATGTAATTTGAATTTTTTACATCTCTTCCTTCTAAATTATTATTTATTCTATCTTCAAAACAAATTTTATTATAGAATAAGAAATTATTTTTAAAATGATAAACGAAATCAAAAAGGCGACAATATAAGATACAATAATTATATTTTATTAATATGATTCCCATTTTAGAACATCAGATTTTCTTTTCATTTTAATGTCTGGACTTTTGATAACATAGGGAAGTTTTAAATATTTATTTCTTATATAATGCATCGGTACATTCAATTCAAACATAGAACTGATAAAAAAAATGCTCTTGCCAGGAATGCTCATGTTCTTCATATCAGTAAAAATGAAATTAAACATGTCTGCAACGTTGGAATGGGGAATTGTTTTTCCGTGGCAGCTAATTTATCTTTTATCATTCCAACTTAAAATTTCTGGATGGCTTTTGAAAATTCCAAGGGCAATAACAGCCACAAACTGGAGATTCATTGTTTATGCTAATTGAATCATAACAATTTTGTACTTTTTCTTCCTTTTTAAGTGCAGTTGAAATTTCTTCCATTGGCATCTCTTCCTTTTCCAAAGATGATTCTTGATGGTTTTCTTCTGTTGGTGCTTTTTCCGCTTCCAAAGTAGGTTCCTGAGGTTTCACTTTCAATAATGTGAAAAAAAGGGAAAGTTTTCTTCGGTTTTTTCTGTAGAAGTTCGTAGTGACAATAAACTTTTTCGTGATCACATAAAAAACTATTCAAAATTTGTATCATTACTCTATTCAGATCACTGATCTGCTTATTCGAAATAGTATGCTTACTCATCACATCTTCGGGAACTAATACATATTTCTTAGCAAACTCCATTGATAAATCAAAAACACTTAAAGCAGAAGGGATTAAAATATTGAGGAAACCTCCTTTCTGTATAGTTCATTTTCGTTTCTTCACAAGATTAACTTTTCGATCCGCTAAGGTCCTCAAAGTTCCTTTGTACTTGGAGAGGGAATTTTTCTGATGTTTCGTCAAAGGCACATTTCCTCTGAGTATGTATAAAGAACATTCGCATATGACCTTTATACAACAGGCAATAATTTTTTGCAATAAATATTTTCTTAGCTTCAAAGGACTGATATTCAAGAACTGTAATTGTCGCAGTTATTCCTGGGTCAGCGTCATTATGCAAAATTAACAGGCACTACACATCTCTGTTAAATATGTTTCATTTTATAGATAAACTGCGTTTCATTAGAAAAAATTTGTTGACGCAATAGTAATTCTCCGGGAGTTTCATTGCGTAAATCGATGAATAAGTAAGAAAAAGGTTTTTTGTGGCATCTTCTTACACCTCTTGAAAAAATTTCAAGTTTCGAGGAAATAATTGCTTATCAAGATGTGTCCTTTAGCTCACATCTCGTCGATTTTTACAGAGCAATAAATAATGTGCATTTAATGTCATTTCATGCATTTCTTTCTCTTTATGAAAAAAAATTTTACGTATTAAAAATCACACTTAAATTTAAATAGTCACTTCCTTTCGTAAATATATTTGTCAAGCTTATCACTTTCACATTCTGTCATCAAATTGTCTAGGATAAACAAAGTGTGAGACCCTAAATATTCATGATATTTGATAGGTAGTTCTTCTACAAAAGTAACATCAGGTATTTCCTCATACAAAAGTTGGTGAATACTATAAAACCATATAATTTTATAGAGTATAATCGAAAATAATTAACTCTTGTATTTTAAAGGGGCTCGCACAAAATAAGTTTTTCCACATCCAGTAGGCCCCGTAATCACCATTGTGAAAGGATGCTGTAGTTTTGAAAATTCCATGATAAATAAAGAGACTTAAAAATATCAGTTTAAATACTTTTTATGAATAAAAATTAGAACGTATATGAAAATGTTTAAATACAAAATTGTATAGACTCGTTTAAAATTACATAAATTTTGGGTTACAAAATGTGATAATAATCTTTTTAGGGAATAACCCTTACATCTTGAATATAAATGAAACTCACAGTATTGTCCGCATACAGCAGTCACATTACTTTGCAGAGTCTTAGGCATAGAGCTAGGAGGTGGAACTGGTTTTGTCTTCTTTTCGCCAAACGGTGGCATACTATGTTTTCAAAATACCAGTTTGTTTTAGGTATTGATAACATTATCTCTTTTTTTATTTTATTAAATTAACACAAAATTTTAAAGTTTAAGAAGCTATAAGATAAATAACTTTACATAAAGCTTAATAATCCACATCTAAATTTTATCTGTCATCGTACAATATTGTAATCTACTTAGTCTTAAGTAGGAATCATAATTTATTTTGCTAATTTATGGTCGTTTTAATAATTCTATGTGGTTAACATTCTTAGAACTTAAGGGGACTGTTTCCTCAAAATAAATCTTGAAATGAACTTCAGCGGCACCTAGCACAGTTGCTTAGGGACGGTAGCTCTTACTGAGACTGGAGAAACTGATGTGAGTTTTAACTTATTAGCCACACCAAACCACCTTTTTACAAAGAAAAGATCGTTCCTAGCTCAATAGGGGTGAAAATGGGGTATGAACATTAACAGCAGGGGTAAAGTGATCATTAACCCCCACCCAGACTGTTTCACCACAGATGCATATGTGGTCAGTTTGCCTTGAAGGCTGTTTGTCCTCTTTTGAGGGTCCATAATCCCCTCAGGGTGTTTCTTCCTGGAACTGTATGTCAATAAATCACATGGCTGGGGAAAAGGGCTAATTCAAACGCTTCTGAAATCTCACATGGGAAATGTCGGTTGCTGATGTATCAAGCTTTGAGGGAGAATAAGCTGCTCGGAGATTCTGGGGAAAAAAAATTATTTTATTTACTTTTAGAGTTCAGCTTTCTGTGTAGTTAAAATACTATGCAGATGCACAACAAAAATTGAGCAATTTTGCTATTATTACACATTAAATGTTAAAAAATAATTATAAATATTCAAATTAAATTAAAAATAAAAAGTACA
>JAPDSC010092577.1:47836-69847 GCA_026290005.1 Latrodectus geometricus | reverse complement strand
GAAAGAATATTGTAACAGATATTTTATTTTATTATATGCATCTTTTTTCATAATTAATAAGAGGCTCGTTGCTTAGTCCTTATTGTTGAAGTCAATATCAAAGAAATCTTATGTTAAAAAACTCATAACTTAAAAAACTTTTATTCACTTTAAAGTGATTTCAAAATTTTCTCTTACAAAATCAGATTTTAAAAATATATGATGTCAAATCAGTTCTATTTATATGTTAAGCTTAATTATCTGCTTATAAATATATTTTCCCTCTTAAGCAAATAATATATTTATACATTGAGCTATAAATTTCTAAATGCATAAAATTTATTAATTCCCTTTGCTAATTAATTGCATTATTTAAATAATTTTCTTTGTGATTGATTCATTCAAATTAAAAATAGTATCAAATCATTGCTTTAAATGTTTTATTATATTTCTAAAAATTTAACCTGAGATGCAATAAAATTTTAACTTTTCCATTCAAAAGCAGTTTTAAATGAAATTTAATATATAAACTACTTAAAGAAATAACTTAATTGAAAAAGAATAAAAATCTTACGTAACATATATGGGTTAAATATTTTAATTTTATAATGTATTACATCTTAAGCAATTGATAAAGTTCACAAAATATGTCACTCATCATAAAATACTATGAATAATTTTTTATTAACTATAGCAAAAACTAAAGGCGAACAAAATATAGTTTATGAATAAACATAATTAGTTGAGAAGTAAGAAAAATTAAAAGGAGAATTCCACTACAATATAGCTTTAGTTTGTATAGAATTTTAAGCATTTCTAAATAAAACGATCTATAACAATGTAGAAACGTTTATTTTTCATAACTTTATTTTTATTCATTATTTAAGATTTTTGCTCCTAATCTTACTATTTCTAAAAATAAAAGTTAAAAAAAAATGGTGATACCATGCCCTTGTTAAATACTATGTTTATAATATTTTATGCATAATTACGGCTGATAACGGTTGTTTGACAAATAACTATGATAATGAAACTAACTTACCAGAAGCCTTTCAAACTCAAGTCTACTGGCATTTCTGTTAGTTATCACATTTCCTACTTGACCTGCAATAAATAAGAGTTTCAGAAGAGAGTTCGCGAAATGTTTCCTCGGCCTGCAGAATATCGTGGGATGTAGAATATGTAAACTTACTTCCGTAGTTATTTATTTTGAATAAGTTAAACAAGGCAGTTATAAGGAAAATTTGAATATAATCCCAACAGCTTGAAAGAATGAAAAAATACTATGAAAATAAAGAATGAAAATTGGGTTTATAAAATACAATTTGTCGGAAAAGATGAAAGTTATGATGCTATTATAAATTAGATCATTAAATACATTAATAACAATACATGAAAAAGTTATTTTTCCTTTCTTTCAAAATTTCATCATAAATTTATTTATTATAAATTTATTTAAAAGTAATATAATAGATATATGTAATGTGATTAATAAGATAATTTTTAAGCCTTTACTTCGATAACATTTTCTACCCATGAGAAAAACTGAAATTTGTTGCTCTTGATACAAAAATAGTTTAAAGTGGTGCAAAGAAAACAATATATAAGTTTAACAATTATAACTTTTTAGTGTGGCTGGTTAATTAATATTTATTATTAGATTGACTATGTAAAAATTTAAATAGTAATCTGTTAATTATAAAATTATGCGAAATTTGAATTTGAAGGATGAAATGATTGACTGATACTTATATTTTTTTTAATTCACTAAATACGTATTGAAATAAATTTAAGTTAATACTCATTATATTTTATTGAATGAAATACCCTTTCAAGCACAAAAAATTTTATTAATGTATATGAAAAGTTTCAAAAATTTGAAATATTACAAGTAAAATTTAATTATTTTTTACACGTAAATTTTCACAAAGGAAATTAAAATGAAAATATTGTTTGAATACAAATATATATTGACAAAATATTAATAATTAACCATAAGAAAATGCTGAAATTCTTAGATCTTAACAATCTTGCAACGAAACATTTTATATAATATTATTAAAGTAATGATTATGAACATTATTAAAGAAGTAAATACATATGAAATATATTACCCTAAAAACTTTACAAATAAAACTTAAATGAAAACGAGATTTCAATAGAAAACTTTTACTAACATCGAAAGATGTCGAGAGTTACCAGTAAAAAATTCCAAAATTCCTAACAAATTTTCATAATTTAATAATAAACTATTTTATTTGATATTATTAAAAAATAAGTTTTTGCAATAATTATATATTGAGTAACAATAATAATTCATAGTGTATCAAACGAATTATCGGTAATAGGTGATATTTAAAAATGGACACTTTTCAATATTTTTTAGTTTAATTAATGATAATTTAACCCATCTTGTTTCTTCCATTAAACATTCTTATTCACTTAAAGAAACACTTATAATGAATAAATCTGTATATTCATCACTGAATAAAGTTTATAAATAAATTAAATATTACATTGATTTTGTTTTACGGTATAGAGGAACTTTAAAAAATTATAATCTCTAAGATGAAAGTCTACCACAGATAGCTTTGAAAATAAACTTTCTTTTCCTATAAATTACTCGATAACCTTTTGATGAGATGAACATTTGCTACTCTCTCTAACATAAAGTATACAGTCTAGAGCCATCAGACAAACTTTGCGCCGACAGATGATTTCTAAAAATAACTCGTTCCCCCTTTCCATTACTTAGTAATAAGTCTATGAAGACATATTTTCTGGAAGCGAAAGCGTTTTAAAATTTCCAGATCATAGAATCATGTAATGCAAGGAAGAACTTGATAAAATTAAAAAAAAAATAATTTAGGATTTCTAAATACATTTAATTTTTAGTTGCTTGGTTGTATTTTAGAGATTAATAAAAAAGACACATTTCAAATAAAAAATTTTGTTATATAAAAATAAAAATAACAATATAGCATAAAATACAAATACAATATAAAAAACACATCTTTCAATTTAAAATAAAAATTTCAAGAAATATCAAAATAAGAAATTCAAAAATATTGAAACGAAAAATTTAAAAATATTAGAATAGTAAAAATAATTAAGGAAAATGAATTTTTAAAATCTCTAGAGCAATATTAGATTTTTTCTCAAAATTTCAGAATATGCTGTAGACTTTGAAGACATTGTTAACCAAACTTTACAGCCAATTGATAAAAATAGCTTCAATATATCTCTCATTGTTTTATTATAGCTCAGAAAACTGTAATTTGTTCTTCATTATAAACTAAAAGAAATTATTAGCCTTGATGGTTGGTTAAGTCGTTTCAAAAACTGACATCAATCTAAAATAAAAGTAAAATAAGCATACAAAATTAGTAAGAAAGTTTTTGTTTGATGTTTTTTAAACCATGTCATTCTCTCTACATTTTCAAATTAAATAATTTAAATGAGTGCATTAGCGAGATTGATCTAATTACTTCAAATATAACTAGTTAAAATTTAATTTACGTGATTGATTCTAAGATTTCTTTTTTGTACAGTCTTGTCAATAAGGAAAAAAAATGTTTTAATTATTCATTTTTCTCTGAAGTCTGTTATGAAGAAATTTGTTATACTGTTCACAATTTTATCAGTTCAAAACCCAATTGATTACAGAATTTAATTAAAAATTTAATTGAACTTTTCATGTTAAGGTAATAAAATCGAATATAAGATTACCATTTATAATTAAAATGCTTTTCATGCCTTCTAAATACGATTTAAAACTAATAAAAATATTTTTAAAATGGTTTCTGAGTTCCTAAAAATAGAAGCCAAAGTCACTGTTATCTAAGTTTATTTTCGTTAAAGTGATAATTTTCTTAATAAACTGTAACGAAGTAAATTGTACAATCTAAAGGGGATTATTTTTTGAAATGCATAAATTCCCAAAGTAAATACTTTTATGATTCTTTCCTAGTTAGTAATTTATTTCAGCTTAGTCGGCAAATCAAGATAAGTCATACTTTGAATCGTAATTCTTCTTATGGACTTATACTCTAGAAATAAGAAATAACGCGTTGAATTATAAGTACAGCAAATTTATTTTAGCATTTGGTGACATTCTTGCGTTTAAAGAGGCCATTTAAATTCAGGGAAAAAAACCTGCCTCTTGCCATTTTTAAAGTGTTTTATATATACGTGATACAGTAGCATGATATAAAAGATAAAAGCTTTTGTTCACTCAAAAACATTGAAAAAAGACTCACGAAAACTTAATTTTACTGGATTGATGCATATGTTTTGAATTTTTTATGCAAATTCTGTTTTAAGCTACGCTATTTTCCTAGTTTTTTTATTTGTTGGATATTTTTTCACATTTTCAGTAAGTTTACGTTTTTATTTATTTATTTATTTTTTTTTGAGAAATTTTATAGATAACGTTTTATTTCTAAAATCTCGGTAGAGTTTTCCTTCGTGATCTGGCTGCTAATCAATGATCTTACTTTTATTCATTCACTCTTTTTCTGTGGGATAAAAAACTAAAAAATATATTTTTTGAACAAAGAATATCAATATTGAAATTTACTGATAAAAATTCTTTCTTATTTTATGTTTTTTACTTGAAATATAAAATAAAGCAGGATTATATTATAGTATGTGAATAGAAAATTAGAATTGGCATAATAAATACTGAGACACATTAAAAGTCTATCCCTTTTAACTAATATAATAAACCAACTAAAATAATCTGTGTATTTTTAAAAATTGAAAATTTTTAAAATTTAATTTGAATTTGTAGTTTAAAAAGATTTTTCACAAAAAATCACACAATTTTGTCCTAAATATATATATATATATATATATATATATATACATGTATAAATTGTATATAATATTCTGAAATATTAGAATTATGTTTTGAATATAGTACTTACCAACTATTGTTGCAAATATAAATACTCCAATCAAGTAACTGATAATAGTGAACAGGTACCTAAGAAATGGCAAATAAAAATTAGTTTGAGGAAAAAAAGTTGATGAATGTATAACATTGTATAAACCAAGCATAGAATTTATAAAAATTTATTTTATTGACATCTATTAAGAAAAAATAAAACTTCTTACTGAAACTCCCTGTAGAGTATAAAAAGAAGACAAGTATACAATGTTTATGATTTTTATATTATTCCAGTTATATTGTCTTCGAGTGTGTGTTTTATATTGATAGAATAGGAATAGAAAATTATATAGTACATATAGTTTATTAGTATTACGAACAGTATAAGATGTGAATATTTTATGATGGGATGTTTGAAATTATTACTGCTTAGTACAGAGCATAAATAAATAAAATAGTTTGAATAACAAATAAATGTATATTTTGATAATACTCTAGATGTAATATCTAGTAACACTTCTATTTATTGAACCTAATATAATGATTTGGTTTAAATTAAAATGCTTGAATAATATCTAAGGACAATTCATTTGACAGTTGTATCTTTTTAAATTTTAACTTTTGGTGTTTTATTACAAAACAAAAACTATTTTTAGATTTCCAGATAAATAACATGGTTTAAAAGGATAAATAAAATTTTATAGCAATAAAAATTAGAGGTTTTAAAAAAATGGCATAAATTTTAAGTAAAAACTTTAATCGAATTTGATAAGATAATTGTTTTTTCCACCTTATTTAAAGTTTTTAGAGAAGAATATTTTTGAAAATTTTAATAAATACTTATATTAATACTTATATAAATACTCAATTATACGATATTTTATAATTTTAAATAAAAAAATGATTAATTATTGAAATAAATTTTGTAATAGAATTTATAAGTTGCCCATTAGTTAACTTTTATATTACGGAGAATTACTATTACACTTAATTTGAGAGATATTTTTATGAAACTTTTAAAAAAAGATTTATTTTTTGAAGTAAGAAAGTATTAAAAAAGAACATGTGTAAAAAAATAATAAATTTATTTTAGAAGTTTAACTAAATATAGAAAATTTTCTCAACAAAATTTATTATATTCTTATTTTTCTAACATTTTTCTTCACTGTGCATTTTTTTCTGAATTCAATACTAATTCCAATATTATACAGTATATTATGATAGACAATGTTTATGACACTAAGTTTTTGTTACAATAATTTTTATAGTTTTTTGTAATTTAAGTAATGTAATTTAAAACATATACGTAGTATGTAAAGTGTAAACTTTGATTAATTCTGTGTAAAACGCTTCTGAATAAATTCTAACTTGTTTATATTTTAATACATTCGCTATACTTTGCATTGTAAGAAAATGAACTATACTTTTTATGAAACTGATATATTTTTATTAATGAAAACTTTGATATAGAATTTTTAAATAAATTTGTTTTCTAAGCAAATGATTAAAAAATGCCAATTCTTTGGTTTCAATTTAATTTTAAATTCTCTGGTTGAAAATTTTCTCAAAATGATATGTTTGTCAAATTAAAAGTTAATCTCGCTAAGTATTTAATATAGAAAATTTTTACAATAAAATTCCGCTTGAAAATCCGCGAAATAATTCCGCTTGAATGGATTTAAATACATTCCTTAAATAATTTGTTTCTATAACATTAAAAAACAGTTAACTACATCTTCCGAAAATTACAAAGTTTCCTCACTTTAAGATTAAACTAAACGTATTCATTTTAAATGATAATAGCTGTGAAACGGAATTCCATTTCATTTGTTTTTATTGCACCTGAGAATTTCTTAACTGAGATTTTATAAACTTATATCTTAAAAGTTACATTTGATAGGTGAAAATTCTTTTCTATATATTAATTTTATATCTTTATAACAATAGATAACCTTTTTTGTTATCCATTTTCCAGCAGGTTTTATTTTATTAATTATATTTAAATATTTGTGCAATTGAAAAGTTTGTGAAACATTTAATCTTTGTTTAGAGTAGTTATAGTGTTAAATTTTTTTATTTCTGAATAAAATATCTAGTTTACAGTTTGAAAATTATATATTATTACAAATCAGATTTTCTTAAGAAATAGAGAAGATTATATTGAACAGCATTGCATATTACATGTTTAATTTTTGTAGAGACAACTAAAAGCAGACGTCTTAAGACCTCAAATTATTTGGGGGTAAAAGAACATATCAAGTTATTGTGAAGCTTTTGTTAAACAATTTTTATGAAAAACTAGTTTATATATCTTTTTATTTTATATTTCAAAGTTTTGTACATTTCATATCAAATTTTGATACTTAATTTTTAGAAAGAATGATTATTCTTCACTAAATTTAATATAATAAATTGTAAAATGTACTGAAATATTTATTAAAAGATTTTTATTTCCTTACAATATGGTAAAAAACAAATAGGCAAAATCCTGAATGTCAAGAATTTATTAATCTAGAATATTATGAAGCAAATCATCAGTATTACATCCACTGCATTATTAATATTAATTATTTAGACCTTAAAATATTATAAAATCCTCGTAGCAATTACTTAAATAATATAATTGCGAATGACTAATTTTTCCAATGACATTTAAAATTTTATCATGTTTTGATAAAACTTCTATTTATTATGTTTTCAGTGTTAAAATCATCATTAAAATTCTAAATTATTGTTCATATCTTCCAAATTTTATTTATTTTTTTTAACTAATGTAACTCTTAATAATTTATAAAAAATAAAATCCTTATGTCATTCCTGTACCAAATGTTCTTCCTTGGTTTAGAAGGGAATGGCTGCATGATATGGAATAAAACTTATATAAAGATATAGTTCTCTCACTAATTTACCATTTTATTTTGAAATTTGATTGATAATTAAATTTGTAAAAAATTTAAAGCATAATTAAGGATGGTTAGAACTCTACATAAAGCTGCTTAAATCGTGATGTATTTAATTTAATAATAATACTTTATCACGGAACTCTTCTCTCTCCAAGAAAGAAGCGGGTAGTTATTTTCTTTTTCAAAACTGTCATCTATGCATGACCATCGGGAATTAAGAAAAAATATTTATGACTTCAGATACAATCTTCTACATACTTTCCCACAATTATATTGTAAAAGTAACAATATTTACTACTTTTTTGGTTTGAAAGATTATTGTATTCGTCTTCTTTGATGAATGTTTTAACCTTTCCCAATATGTCGTTGGTCAGAAATGCATTGAAATGAGAATACAAGAAACTATGACATCATTGTTTAATAATTTCATAACTAAAGAGAGTTTTCATACATTATACACCTCATTTGTAGATTTTAGCAAATTTATACAAAAGACTTCATAATACATTAATGAACACTATTAATTAAATAATTTTCTAATGTTTACACTTTTATCTTTAAAAAACAAAACTCAAGTTTAAAGTGAGATTTCTTTTAAAAAGGATTTTTTGAATTATTTTGTTTATTTTCTTATGCTGTTTACAAAGAGTATTTAATATATGTTTTGCTTTTGTTTTCTTCACATTAATTTCAGTTTTTCTTTTAAGTTCATTAGTAGTATAATACTCGAAATCAAAAGATACTTGTTTTCCCAAGTAAAATATACATCAAGTAATAATGTTGTATGTCAGGTGTAAACTATAAATGCATTGAGCAAGATATAAGAGGATTCAAACTAAAAGCTGAGAATCAGGTACAACTTGTCTAATTAAATTTTCATATCTAACATTTTGCCTAATTACACTTTTTGTTCAGTTTTAAAACTTTGTATTTATTTAATTTTATTATATGACTCAAAGAAAGCTGAAGGAAACAAAGTATTTGTGATTAATAATTTTATATGACAATTTAGAATTTAAAATAAGGATATTTTAGAAATATGGATATTTTTAAAACATGTTTCGTTGTTTGCAATATTTAACCTAACATAAAGTCATTTTAATTGCATGAAAATAAATAAATATTTAAATATAGTAAAAAAATATTCTTATACTTCATATAGATTTATATTTTAGAAAGTTACTGTTAAGTAAAAATTTGAATTTACAAAGTTTGAAATAAATAAACATTATCAAGGAGGTCTTTAAAACTAAAATTACTATACTACAGATGAAACATAAGTAAAATATACATTATCAATATAAAATTTATTATATTAAACTTTTAATTGAGTTTATAAATATAATTTGGGAGTCACATAAAATATTCAAAGTAATTTTACTTCAGAGGAAACTAATTATTACGATATGCATTTATAATATTTTGCAGAAATTAATTTTACAATTACAGAGATAGTGATCGTCACTCATATGAAATATCATACACAATTTAAATTTTGATAAAAAATTATTATAATAAATACCAGGAAATAGGAAATAATTAACTTCATTTTATTAAAATTAATGCAAATATATGTAAAAGCTAATTGAAAAATTATCACACTTAACTCCTAATCTGTTTTAAATTTATTAATGGCTATACTGGAAACTATTGTCAGTTTTAAAATTATATGTTATAAAAAATAATGATATTTGTGTTACATAATTCATATCATGTAATAAATATGTATTATATCTTATTTATATCTAAAATTTATATTTATAAATTGAATGTTTACAGTTATGTCAGTTAAACTCTCCTGAACTTAAGTTTTATTTTTATGTATGTTGAGTTCTTTATAAAACCATATATGCTCAAATAATCTTGAAACTAATAATGCTAATAGTTAGATTCTTAACCTATTTTAAGTTATTTGAAGTTACTCAAATTATTTATTTTAATATAGTACAGCTTATAATTTTTCCACTTTAATAAGATATATTTTAAAAAGTTTATTATTTAGCTTTCATAATAATTACTCTTTTATTTTCCAAATTTTCTTTCACTACCAAGTTTTATAACAATGACATATTAAAATTATGTAATTTATTGTTAAAGAGATGAAACAATATTTATATTACTATAAAAAAATGAGCATGGTGATTGAAGTTTGAATATTTTATCATGTCCCAGAATTGTTATTGCAAAATTAATTGCACAAAATGTCCTTTATCTTTAACGAATAATTGAGAGTTAGGACTTTATAAAACAAATTAAATGAGGTTACTTTTTTCTTTTGTATTGGACTGTAGACCATTTATGCACTCAAAGTATGATGAAAAAATAGGCATATAAAAAGGAATTATTATATTCACTTAATTCATTGGGTAATTATTTTATTATGAATGATTTGATATTTTTTTTATTTGTGTTATTAAAACTTCTATTAAAAACAAAAATTGTGTTAATTAAAAAGTGTTTTAAATAGATATATGACAATTTGTTTTAATTTAATCATCATCTTTTTAAGACACATTACCACATTACCTAAATCTTTGGTTTTAGAAAAAAGACGAATGTGTTGTATTATTTTTGTTTATTTTGTGAAATTATTACGGCTTAAATTATTTTACGAGGAAAACTGAATAAATTAAAATTTACAAAATATCATTTAAATTATATTTCTCAACATTCTTTCACCTAGATAATTTAATTTGTATATTTGCTAAACGGACAAAGACAATAAAAGCATACAATTTGAGTGCGATACGTTTCTTAACAACTAAATTAGGAATATTAGAAAAAAGGGCTCCAAAGTGACGTAAATTATTTAAACAGGCAAGCTATTATAAAACATCACTAAGTAAGGAAAATACGCTTAAGTTAGTCTACGAGGATTTATTATTAAGTTGAACTCAAAAGCAATACATTTAATAACTTGAATCGAGTTATAAATAGATTTAAAAAAAATGAGTTCCTTTGACGTCAGCAATGTTGTTCCCTGACGTCATATGTAAAGATGTGGGATGAATCTATACTGTAGCTCTTAGAACTACATAATCTATCAATACAATATTATTAATATTTAAACTGTTTAAATTAATTTTAGAATTGAAAAATGTGACTCCATGTCTTACATTTTTGAAGTGAAACATGGATATATTATGCAACCAAAAATAACATCTGTCGGATTATTTTAAAAGAGTGAAGAAATATCTATTTATACGCCGAAAACTAATAAAAAATAATATAATTTGGTTTAAACACTTTATGATGAATCAAGTACAAGTATCCTTTATAATGTATAATTATATTTCAAAGAAAAAAATCGATTTTCTATTTAATATGTGTCGCAGGGTTACATATAGCGATTTAGAACTATATATACAAGACACCATTGATGTTTCCATATTTGCTTCTTAGAAATAAAGTCACAGATCCTTAAAATAGAAATATTAGAATTTTTTAGGTGTGGTATTATGAAATTTTACATACAGCTGAAATATTATAATATATTCGTAAAAACATTATTCAAAAATAAATTATGATAAGATATTAGTTTTATCTTGTTGATTTATCATTCGACATTGTTTTTTAGTAACAATCAAAAATAATTTGTCTCTGATGAAAGTCTTAAAAATTAATTAAATGAAAACAATATTCATATTTTCAAATGAGTGAAAAAATTATAGTTTAATTACTTGAATGAAATTGTAGTTTCATAAAAAATATTTTCATAAAAACGAAAAGTCGTTTGCTTATAACAAAAGTGAAAAGTATGTTTATTAAAAAATAAAATGATTTGTATGTAAAAATAATAAAAAATGATTGAAATAATGAATACTTTTTAAGAGGATCGGAAACAGATGAGTCCTTTGGAAAGAAGTATTATATTTTCATAAATGATACTGAAAGTATTTTTAAATCTTCATATTTCCATTAAAAATATTTTTACTATATATATGTTTTTTTCAATGTAATAAAGAGGGAAATTCAAATGGAATGTTAAAAACACACATAAAAAATTTATTTCAATTAGATAAAACCATTATCTTTTTATTTGGTCGCAGAAAACTTTCATTTTAATTAAATAAAATGTTAAATTCCAGGCTAATTTCCTCAAGTATTTTAGAAATCTGTAATAGAGCACATGGGGAATTAAGCAAAAAGTATTCCCGTATCTATCTTTTATTTTAGCCAATATCTTTATTTGAAACTTCTTGAATTAAAGTCTCTCCTATGCTTAATTCATTAAGCATGGCCTTCTTTAATTTAATTTCAAATTGGATTGTTTTAATTAAATATCTGTCGAGATCTACCACTGAATTCTGTTGAAAAAAATCACATAAATCTTAGGAATGTAAATAATTACGTCTCATAGCAACAGGTGGAGACACATACATGTTAGCGTTTATATGTCGGAGGAGAAAATTAATAATTAAGAAGTTTGCCATTTTTAATATTGTTTCAGTTAAACAAAGGAAATTGAAATATATATTATATATAATGAAGAATTATAAATTTTTTTACAAATTAAGAAGAATGATAGCACCTATTATCCCAATGATCATGATATGCGTTACGGACGCATTTTGTCCCCACGAGGTAATTGGTTCAATTCCAATCGGCCACCTGAATGTTTAATGTTTTTTGTGCTTGTTTTACCTGGTATACATAACTCATACCAGACCATTTGTCCGGCTCAACATACCGTATCTACTTGCAACAGGTGATTTCCAATTTATTACAAGCTATTTCCTTTCCTATCTACAGAGAAATGTATTTTATGTATGATGGAACCTCCCACTACATTTTTGCATTCTCGTTTTCAACTTCTAGAATGTAAATATCCCATACGATAAATCGGATGTGATGGAGCTGTGGCTGAATCTCATTATTCATCTAGTCTCAATGCTAGGAACTTTAGGAAATGAAAGAAAGTGCAGACTTTTCTTTGTTTTATCACCTTTTTTATTTTAGAGGGTAAATATGACAAAAATATCATTTGTAACTTAAAATTGCAATAGTATATAAAGAATCACAAAAAGGTAAAGACACATCTTATGTATTTAAATCATAAGAAAGTATAATTATAGTCTGTGGTGCTATTACAAATTTTTGGAATGTGATCTGTTGTCTGAAGCGTATTTTGTGCAAAAATTACCAGATACCTAAAACGCGTTTTCAGCATTTACGCTTGTTGGTAGTACTGTTAGCAAAGTGGGATATACTTTTTCTAAATATTTTTGATATAACTGATTTCTGTATTGCATTTTGGTTTGCTGAGTTATTTTAGCTATCGTTCAATTATTTTAGCTATCGTTCAATTTTTGTTCAAAAGATCCAAGCAATTCTTTTTTCACTATCGAGAGGAGTATCATCATCATCTTGATAACTGTACCGAATTCTTCTAATTGTGAATAGATTAGTTGGTAAAACAGTTTAAGAAAATTTACCCTATACATTTGATCAAGTTTAAGTTAAATAGTGATCAAGTTATAGTAAATTTTCTTAAACTTTTTACCCTCTATCTTCTTCTTAAATTTTCTTTGATTTTTTTAAATATCTTTTCTCCTTTTTCAATTTTAAATCCTTATAATTATGTAAACAACGTAATATTTTATTTCGGTTTCTTCTGGATGATTCTACTAATCTGATATATCATTCTTTAGAAAGTGATGTGTGCTTTTCATTCAGTGACTGCATCATGAAATTTATTGTTGCATTAGCTATTAATAAATTAAAATTTCTCGGCGTAATTCTTCCACAGCCAGTTTTATTGTAAGTAGAAGTGATACAATTCTGTGTATTATATCGAATTCCTTACCGGAAAAATTAATTTAAAGGCTTAAGTCGATTATTGCTTTTTTGGTTTGATTTTTCCGTTTCAAAAATTGTTCTATCATTAGGAGTAAACTCTTCCAATGTGTTTTAAAATTTAATATTAATATATGTTCTATTTTATTTTCAGTAAATAAATATTTTTGCAATAAGTCAATTTTTGTAGTAAAATGTTTAAATATCTCTATAATGTTTCGAATTTTATTAATTGTAGAAAAAAAATTCTTGACAAGTTAACATTTAATCCTTGTCACCTATATCTTCCTCAACGGTTACATTGTCATTATCTTTATTGTCAGTAACACTCTCCCTCTCTTCAAAGTTGAAATCAGAAGTTTCCTTTATGCAGAGTATTTCGGTTATCTTTTTTTGTATAATAAGTATTGTGCTATACTCATGGAATTCAATTAAAAGAATATTTATGTTTTTTAATTGATTTCCATGAGTATAATACAATTACTGGTTTGCACCAATATATATTACAACTATTATATTATATTATTTATATTCAGGGATAACCCATTGTTGGAGCACGAGTTGGGTCGTATATATGAATTAACCCAGTGAAGACCCAAAGAGGTTTCGTTTTACTTTTTATTCACAGCACAGATATTAGCAATAAGCAGAAGGCGTAGACAAAGAGAAAGTGTGTAAGAGTAACATTTATTCAGATTGCTAATGCTGCCATCTGTTTTAAAATTGGGAAGATGCAATTCCATGTTTCCTTAAATTAGATTAAAGCACTTTCAACACATTTTACGGTTGGTATAATTCTCTAGACTACTCGTCTTCGTAACATATCGAAAAATGTATGGAAGTCTTATATACCGAAATTTTTTTTATATTAAAATAGCATATTTATATTTAAATAGCGTCTATTTCTTACACTTGTCCATTCATCACATGTAATACTAGATTTTTCAACATTTATTAACTCATGTTTCAAAGAATTGCGAACACCATTACTATAGTTCATAATAATTATTAATTAATCGATGTTGGTAAATTTTTAAAATTTCTGACAAAGAGCGATTTTCTTAATTAAGTAAATTCGTAATGGCAAACCGTCTAATGTTGTCATTTTACTTTTAATTTATCTTTTTTATTTTTGAAAATAATCTAAAATCCCTGATGGCTTGGGGTTAGCAACTGTGCTTAAATTTGCATTTTCATCCCAAACAAATTATTTCCTCTTTAACAATTTTGTATTATGTTTCGTTACCAAATGTGTATAGTCTACTTGCACTTCTTTCATTCACTTTAATAACTCTTGATAAATTTTTATATTGTGCCACCATATTCTTTTCCTCATGTAAATAATGAAAATAAATCATGGGTTTATTAACAGTGAGTATATAATAAATTTGAAAAAATATTTTGAGCCTTAAAGTAGAGCATGAAAATACCATGTGAATAACAAACTCATCAATTTAAAAAAAATATCGAAATTTTCAAAACATTTCGCACTTTTTTTCACAACTATAATCTTGTTTTCACCGATACGAATGTCAGAAGACAAATCCAGCACGTATACAATTACTTCTATAGACTGTACGATACAACTTTGTGTTCCGTCTACTGGTGTAATTATTTTCGCTCATTAAAGGGACATGAAAATAAAAACATACTATTTTGCTATGAGGAGACCCATGAACATACAGTAGAGATAATTTAAATATATTCTAGTAAAAACCGAAGAAATGGTATGTAAACCTGCCAATACGTGTATTACAAAATTGTGCAAATGGCTTAAAATACCAGTATTCGATATTCCGGTATTGCAATTCCTAACTGCGAATCGTAAGCATGAATATATAATAATAGTTGTCAGCTTTTTTTTGAAAACACATATAAATATATTCCGATAGTTATGTGCTAGGTTCATTGAAAATAATGTGTGAATTGTTTCACAGGTGCAAATTGTCAGACCATTTAAATTTTCAAACAGATAAAATTGTAGGAACCTGTAAAATTGGGGCAAATGTGATCCCAACTTTTAGGCTTTTCTAGGCGTGTGATACCTAAGTTACGACACTATACACACAATATGATAAGCTTGGCAAAGTAAAATAATGTATTGAAAGAGGGGTGCAGTGAATGAGACTGATGGATATCTGAGCGGATTTATAATGGCTAAAAATGAACAACTGCAATAAAAATTATCCGCAGGGCTTAGTCTAGATTTGGTTTTTGAATGTCAGAGATTATTGTTAGAAACGCCTTCATAAACATAGCAATTAAGCAGAGCAAAAAGTCTCCAGCCACCTGTCACAGATGTTAATATTTAACACGGTAGTGTCACACTCATAAAACCTAGACAATAATTAAGTAGAAGGGGAAAAATATGGTCGGAAGAATCATCTTTCATACTTTTCTCGACAAAACGATGGGTGCACGTTTGAAAGACCCCTGCACAAGGATATGATCATTAATGTTTCTTTCCAACTCTCAAGCAAAGAGGTGGATGTGTCGTGATATAGGCAGTCATGTCGTAGTTTTCTTCTGGACCATTTGTAAAAGTGAAGAAAAAAGGATTGTTTGCAAGTAGTAAAAAGAAATTTTAGCTGACCACATCCATACTATGGAACAAGAAATGTTTCCTGCAGACTATTTTAATTTTCAGTCAAGCAGACTGTTCACATTATGGTTTAATTGAACGAGAATGAAGTTCAACCTCTACATAATATTTAGGACCTAAATATAATTGAATTATTATGGTCTATTTTACAGCATTGAATTTGTAGTTGATATCCTTCAATGGCATATATATTAAATTAATGAAACAATTATTTGGATTTTAGGGTTTTTTTAATCTCTTTTTCGCAGAAGTTATACAACTATATTTGTTAAAAATATATAAGCAATTCATTTTAGATATTTTATTAAGGTTTTAATTGTAATAATTCAGGAAAATGTTTCGATTCTTTATTTATTGGTTTCTTTTAAAGTTTTCTATTACAAAAATTTAAAAATTTTAGAAAAATATTAATTTTAAAATGCATTTATTTCTAATTTTTGAAAAATATTTTACAATTTAACTTCTTTTAAGATAAGAAAATAATTTTTGATGTTATTTTTATGAAATATATGATATTTCAAATGCCATGTTAATTTTTTATTTAATGTTGTTTTCAATTTTCAGAAAGTATATATAATTGGGTTTTGGAAATACTATCTAAGATTTTAATATACTATATATTTTTTATTTTTTTACATTTTTATATTTGTTATATATGAAAGGATTTTCATGACTTACATAAGATTTAAATTTGGATCAGAATATTATTTCAAAAGAAAAATTCTTTTGTCTTTGCTATATTTTATTGGAAAAACATGAATATAACTGGAAGAATTTTATTATTTTTAAATTGAGTTTTTATGAATGTCTAATAGTGAAAATTAAATAATGTGTTCATAATAATATTTTATTGCAATATACATAGAAAAAGAAAGTATAATTTATGAACTTTTAGCTTAACTTATGAATACAAGTGCTAAGATGTTACATGAATGATTATTTGTCCGTTTTTCCCTACAACCGATCCTGGGATCGACTCTGATCTCGGGCATGGATGCTTGTAATAAATCGAAGCTCACTTGAAACTAGGAGTCTCAATTTAATTTCCCTTCATGTGCGAAGAATGATCATATAAAAGGATTAATGAACCAAACTTGTGCTCACACACATTAAATAATTATTTCGCATTATTCAGTTTTCTCGAAAGTTAACTGTTAAAATTCTTCTTACTCTCAGAGCAATGAAATTCTATTTAGACCTAATGTGTGACATATTATTTTAATGAAAAAGACAAATATATAAATATACAAAATATTAATAAACAAAAATATTTCCTTTATAATTTATGTTGATATAATTTTTGAGAAGAGGAAAAAACATTGTGGGAAACAAGTATTGTTTTTCAAAGAAAAAGCAAAAAATTTTTTATAATTATTTCATTAGTTTAGAATGAAATTAATAAAGTACCAAATATACCTCATTAAGAAATGTTTTCGAACATTTTTTTTAATTATATGATTTCGCGTAATGACAAAATAAATAAGAATCTCCATCACATGATTAATTATTATTTTAAAGTGGAAGTAAAAAGCTTAATGATTATAAAAATACATCCCTTAAGGAATGTAGAAAAATATCATTACGGTTTAAAAAGGATTCTCAAATTTCCGAAGAGTTTTAATTCTTTTACATATTTTTTCTTTTTATTTCTTATAATTACTATAATGAATGTAACAATATTGAGGATTAAAGGAAAAGTTATTTTTAAAATTATTCAAATATGTGTGGGAGTATAATAAAAACAATTATATTTCCACATTTACAATTTTAAAAAAATTGGTAACGAAATTTGATACTTAAATTAAAACATGTTTTAATTGATTTGGATTAATTAGTTAAATTATTTCTTAGAATTAACATTCATGTTATTTTAAAAAATTGTAAAATATTTCTCATGTATACGAGAGATTTTATAAATAAAACAGGATCTATTTAATCACTAAAAGGTATTTAAAAAATTATCCCATTTTTATCACATAATTTCTAATGTGGGCAGAAAATTTCTAGGCTCATTATTTTTTATAACACGTTTAAATTTTTTTCTTTTCAAATGTAAAATACTAAACTTGAAAATATATGTGAAACAATTCGAAATTAATATTCAGTGTATTATTATATAAACTTATATATACAGAAAAATGTATTTTGGTGATGTATTTTTAAGGAAAAATGTATTCAATAGTTACTTTTAAATACTTTAAAATCTATTACATATCGATGCTATTACAAGAACATTTTTTTATCAGTGTTCCATACTATTAAGTTTTTTTTTTTTTGCTAATAACTTGGGAACATGATACTTATGTTATTACCATTGGACACATCAGATCAAACACTTCAAAACACTGACTTTTACATTTAAAAAAGAACAGGCGATTGAGTATTTTAACTTTGAATCAAATTTCATTTTCAATTAAAAAAGAGTTTATTTTTCATATTTTTATTGATGCACTGAGCTAAAAATGTCTAAAATAGAATCCTTATGCACATGTTACA
This sequence comes from Latrodectus geometricus, assembly GCA_026290005.1. Classification (NCBI taxonomy): domain Eukaryota; kingdom Metazoa; phylum Arthropoda; class Arachnida; order Araneae; family Theridiidae; genus Latrodectus; species Latrodectus geometricus. Next base: position 51,180 of record JAPDSC010092577.1, on the reverse strand, counting down.
ACAAATTAATTAAAGTAATCGACAATTACCTTTGCTTTTCAAATAAATGTAGTTAAAAACAATATAACTGAAAATATAGTATTTAAGTATTATATATGGCTTCGCTAAATTGAAAGATATTTCACTAATATGATTAAAAAATCGTTGAAAGCTTATGTTTTTCATAAATGGTAAAATATTCTTACGTTGTTAGAAACAATATTAATACCAGATACATATATTAAGAAGAAAAAAATACTAATATTTAATTACGTACACAAAAATTTTCTGTAATAGCAAATAATAATATAAATTAAAAAAAAAATTAATAATGTGAAAAAATATAGTGCAGTCAATAGATAGTTATAGTTAAATAATACAGATTTTTAATTTTTAATGCTATAATTTTTTTAGTTATTAATGTTTTATTAGTTACCATTTGAAATTAATATATTTTGTGAATATTTTTTTAAATTAAGATGATTCTCATTTAAAATATGAAGTATATGTTAAAAAGGTTTCCATTTGAAATTTCTTTTCATATAAATACTCGCAATCAATTTGAATCTTCAGTCAATTTGAATTTGTAATCAATACAAATTAGCTGAATTGAGAAAAATAAGTTCTGAATGGAAAATTTTTTTTCACTTAAAGTTATATTTAAAAGATAAAAAATGTGTAAAAATTCTAAATAACTTAGATTAATCATAACATTAACATTTTTATATTTAATACATTGCGTATAGTAGATATGAAACATTTTCTAAAACTTTAATATAGAACTATTGCTTTACAATTAAAAGAAAATGTTTTCTTCTTGAAAAACAATGATAATTATATACTGAGAATAAAAAATATGAGAATTTCTTTTTTCCAAATATAGTGACATATTGTTGCAAACAAATAAAAAACCATTTAATTCAGAATTTTGAAAAATATGCATATTAGATGTCATCCTAGCCATTAATTTTTCCTTTAAACTTGCGTTAAAGTTGTCAAAACATTTGTACTATTAATAAGCCCTTAAAAAAATGAACATTAGATTGGTTTTTAGAGCAGGTATTTCTGCAAAATGACTTGCATAAAAATGTTAAATTTATTTGAATTTAAAATGAATAACATTACACAATGTAATGACGTATATATTTACTTTATGTTATTTATGTTTTTGCTTTTAAAAAATAAAAATCAAGCTTACAGAAAAGTTTATATTATTAAAAGATAATATAAAGTTTGATTAATATTAATTATAATTTGTCTTCCATTATTAAAAAATAAGAGTATATCATTGAGTGGAAAATCACAGAAGATATAGTAAAATTATTTAAGTTAATTTCAGAAACGAAGATCAAACGAAGATCAAGAATCATTATCTGGCTATAAACTAATAGAAAATGAATACAAATTATGTGATGCAATGAGAGATTTTAAAATTACCATAAATGTAGCTGAATTTAAAACTAATTCAAAATAGTTCGAAATAAAAAAAAATAATAGAAAACTGCACTTTTAATTTGTAAAATGCATGATCCGATATAATTGTGACTATTGAACGAAATAATTCTTATAGTATAAAAAAGTACATATTAAAATTTCTGACTTAATAGGTAGTAAGAAAGCTTTCAAAATCAAATATTTTAGCAAACTTAAAAAAGGCATAAAATATAGTTTGGGTTTTTGATGAATGGAATCAATAATATCGTTCAGGTTTATTAAAGATACACAAATATTAAGGTTAATACAAATATAATATTAACACAAAATTATGAGTAATACAAATATTTAAACATTTCAAGTTTCAGTTTTATATACATTGCTCAAAACAGTTAAAAGATATTATAAGTATTTTATAGAATAATAGTATGAGCAAATGTTTTAATTTTGAAATGGAAGAAGAGTGTCACAGATGCAAATTTTACTTATTTTGAAACTTCCCAGAGTGTAAACTTTGAGTTTAAAGTCGAAGACGATGTTTTAAGAGCACTGAATGAGATTTGGGTTTCAGCTTAAGGTAAGATAAATCGGTAATAGTGATCAACAATCAGTAAACATGTTGTTTCGATGACTGGGATGTCTCAAAGAAGTTATTTAACAGAATTAGAAGCTTGAAGAGTTGCTGTCAGGTTAGAGGGGGACCAAACACAATCCAAGTAGCAGAAACCATTAGAGATTCACAAAGTGTGATTTTTCAGGATCTGGGAGCATTTTTTGGAGGCTAGAAATGCAATCTGAAAATTAAGGTAAGGTCATAGAGTTGCAAAAACACTCATTGAAGACCGTTATTTAAAGTTGATGGCTTGGAGACACCGAAATATGTTTTAACCACAAAATCTTCCCTCAGCTATTGTTACCATAGTTTTGACCCAAACTTTCTGAACTCACTTTCACAAGTAAGGGTGTATGTTTGCCACCTAATGGTGTTAATATATCACATTAACCGCAAGGCATTGTAGCTCACGCAGGGAGTAAGCATAGAGTAAGTGAGCTGGAGGAAGATTGAGTGGCGTAATATTCTTATCTCTTAGATTTTCATACAGTTTAATATCTTGCTGTTGAAGTATATGTTATATCACACATGCGGTGATTATTATATATATAATTTAGGAGAAAAGTGAATACATTCGTATACTTAAGTACATTTTAATATTTCTTATACATGTCTTATTTTTGAGTAATAATTTATATTTTAGCAAATTTTTTTGAAGAAGTGTCATAAATTACCAAAAATTAAAATGTTTGAAATTTAAAATTAAACTCAGAAAATTAAGTGCTTAAAATTTTCTGAGAATGATATTAATAGCGTTATTAAATTCTCAATTTGAATTAATGAAGTTTTTTTGGGCAGTTTTTAATTTTTTGAAGTCGTTTTTTTTTTTTTAGATTCTGTGTAATTGATGCTGCATTTACTCAAAATATTCTGGCAATAAAATTCGTTTTGACAATATTTTTGCAATGTTTTTAAAAATTTCTTTCTCTTTAAACTGCATTTCATTTTTGGTAAAATATGAAAATTTCTTATGAGTTTGGCCTTGTGCACCTCGCATAATTTAAAATGCTTTAAAAATTTTAGAAATTTTTTTTTTAAAAAGAGAATCAAATTTATCAATATATTATATTTATTATTGTTCTTGAAAATAAATAATTCATTTTAATAATTCAATTAAAAATATTTATGTATGCTTATAAAACAATTGCTCCAAAAGAGAAAAATGCAAAATAAATTGTTAATTTAATTTTCTTTTATGGTAAAATACGAAAATGTTTCATTTATAAATGTAGCTTTAGGACTTCACCGTAAATAAAACTGAATGATTAACCCTTTAAGATGCATTATATCTATAAGTCTACACCTATATATATATATA
>JAPDSC010092577.1:6084-47736 GCA_026290005.1 Latrodectus geometricus | reverse complement strand
ATTTTAATTAAAACATATTTATTCACAGGTTTTGACATTAAAACATATTAAATTTGATATTCAAACTATTTGATTAATTTTTAATTTTATTATTGTAAGCTTGATAAAATATTAATAAATGAGCTACTTTATTTTTGTGGTTATATGACTTCCCGAGTACTAGCATTTCTTCATTTCAGCAGAAAAAGTGGAAGTGATGATACCTCATAAAATTATTGTTTAATCAATGATTTTGTCATCAAAATATTTAAAAAATGCTAACAAACTCTTAAAAGACACTAAGAAAAATATATAAGCTGTCTACACACACATCAAAGATAAAAAGTTTAATTCCAAATGATATTTAATGACACATTAATGATATTTGGTATAACAAACAAAATAAATTAACTAATATATGTAGTTACAAATGATAAAAAATCACTATAAAAACGTGAATTAAAGTTATTAACTTGTAAAAATATATAATAATTGATAAAACTTAATATGAAATCTGAGAAGTGTGAAACTGATACTCACTGGAGATTCGTGGCCGGCGTCGCCAAATCCCCAATCGTCGTGAGAGTGAGAGTGGACCAGTAAACAGATCCGAGATACTTCCTAACCAGCGGCGAATGCTCTTGTTTCTCGTAATCGGGATGATTATAAGCCCAGCTACCTTTGAAACCTTCCAGTTCCGACAGCATGTAGTAGAAGCATCCAAACCAATGGGCCAACAAGAGAAGAACATGTATGAGGTTGGCCACCCGCCACAAGTTGGGATAGGCTGTTCGCGATTCCACTGCGTAATAAAACTTATAAATTCTCCTTGCCTTCAAAAATCTAAAAGTGAAATAAAAATATTTTATTGTTAGTTTTTGTGTCCATATAAATTGTTTTTCCAAATATAACAGCATGAAAGTATAGTAAAACATTTGTATTAGATACCGATGATACCCAGTGGTTTTAACAAATTAACATTAAACTATTTTTCTTACAATTTATAACTATGTATGAATTCCATAAATATTTATCTTTAATAGTTTGCGATAATTAGTGTTGGTTTTTACAATAATGTTTGATAAATTTCACTGTACACATTTAGTAATTTGGCCCCAATATATTTTGCCTTGTTCTTAGGAAACGATTTTTGCCTAGTATTGACTCAATTCTTGCTTCATCGATTGAGCAAAGATTTTACTGCGTTTATATACTCCAATAATATTAAATAATATTATACCATAGAAAAAATAAATAAAATTACTTCATTTTTGTGATGAGAAACACTATAAATTAATGTCCTAGATTTTACAAGCATTAATTTCAAAGAATATCATATTTTATCTTGAAATATTTTATTAATTTATTTAATGTAAAACTTAACTATTCTTTAATATTTTTTAGTTTCATTTGTTTCTATTTTGCTAACAATTTAATAAATTATATTTAAATAGTACAAGCTTTCGAATTCGTCATATTATAAATTATTCTAAATATTTCTCTTTCTATTTCTGCCAAGAACTGCCTCCACACAGCCAATTATCTTGTAAATTTGTATCACCATCTAGTAAAAATGTTATCTATTTTCTCACTTTTTGATATATACCAATGTTGTTTTGAGTTTACATAATTGTGTTTACATTTTTAGCATGATTACATATTGTATTTTTTGTGTTTACATACTTTAAATAAAATATTTATTTTGTATTATTGTTACTAGAAAATTTAATATCAGAAATAAAAAAATTATATTAACCCTATGAGACAACTTTATATTCTAAATTCAAATGTTTAAAAACAGTTGTAAAATCTCGGAGAAATTTTCAAATTTTATGTTTTGAGATTGCTTTTAAAATTTTTCAACAATTTTATTAATATATTAGACAATTTTGATTGGATATTACACCATGTATTAGTTTGGGGAAAAAGTTATCCATTATTTTTCGGTAGACGTCTGTAGTGATCGCTATCTCTTGAGGTATCTATCAAACAATTTCAAATTTATGCTCATTGGAAAGGTGACATTTGACACTAAAATATTCTCTTGCGGTTTTTTGTTTGATTAATTCAGTTATGAGTACAAGGTTTTAAAAATAGAAGACAACAAACAGAAAATTCGATACATTTTCGTTTTTCTTTTATAATGGCGAAAATGCTAACCAGGTGGCTAAAATTGTGAAAGGTGTTTATCGTCCTATATATGACTGTAACAACCAGTTACGCACAATTTTGGTTTCGTTGATTCCGTTTGCGTATTTGGATGCTAAAGATGCATCTCGCATGGATACAACATCGCCGAGAATGTCTATAAAATATCAAAAATTATCAAACTTGACAGCATGTCAGGTTGTTGCAGCAGTTATAGCTTCGCACAAGACCTAAAAATCTACACGAAAACTGTTTTAAACCTTTTTACAAAGTGAATCTGAAAGAAGTTACAAAAAATCACATAAAAATAATGGATTTCTTTTCCCCCAACCTAATATTTATCATTTAAAATAAATTTAATTTATTAAATACTCTCTATATTTGCTTTTTCTCATAAAATTTTAGATTTTTAAAAACAAATATTTTAATTTCTGCATTCGAAAGAACTTATTCTACAATTCAATAAATTTTCCAATATTTTCAAGCACTTTTCTGAGTTGTAAAATTTTGCAACAGATACGTGGGTGGTACGTGTAGAAGAGGGTAGTTGCAGAAATAATATATACAATAAAATAATAAAAAAGATGATTGGCAGTGATGAAAATAAATACGCATTGAGATATAGGATTGATTATGAAAGGAAAACACTATTCAAAACATCCTCCCATTAGTACATAACTTCCGAAGTAACTGAAGTTGTCTTCCCAAACTGTTCCAAGAGTATTAGAGAAAAATATTTTGGCAAGAATTATACTTTGAAGATACTATTGTAACAGCTGAAGACTCACTTGATGTAAAATAAATGTAATCGGAACTGTAACATAAGTAAATACAAACTGTTAGAGTACGATTGCTACAGACTTATATAAGATAAAAATGGGATCCCATTGCGAAATAATTTAAAGGTTAAAGAATGTTTCATGACAGAGATCCAAAAATATCACTTCAGGTAAATTAGTGTGAGCGTTTTCAGTAAAATTTTGAATTCAATATTTCTTTATGTTTTCCCTATTCATGTATTATAGTCATAATCATTAATTCATGCGCTTCATTTGAAGACCATGAACCAACGCAAACTGTTTCCCATGGCTTCTAGAATTGTTGTTTAATTTAGCTTTCTCTAGGTTGATCGGAAGTGGAATCATTTTAGATAACACCCTATATGATAATGTAACAGTAATAACTAATTTCAAACATTAATTTTTGGAATATAAAAAAAATCCTTATTTTTTAACTATTTTTTTTTCACATGTTTGCTGATTTTTCTGTGAGAATGAAACAATAATGTTAAAATTCTTAATAAATTATCAAGACTAATAGAGTAATTCTAACAAATATTTAAGATATGAAAATATTTGAATTTTGTTCTTTGGTGAAAAATAGGAAATTAAAATGTATAATTCTGTTACAATAATTCATGCGTAAAAATTACTTATTAAATATTCTTCGAGATAAAAATTCTCAGTTATAAGGCCTCAGTTGTAAAATTTCCTCATGCATAAATTTCCTTAAGTCATAAAAGAAATGAAAGATAATCCTTTTAATTTATAATTTGCATAAAAATTAACCCATCAAAAATAAAGAAATTCTACCGACTTCTTTCACGCATGAAATTTTGTTTTCCTGCTTAAAATGAAGAGACGATGAGGGTTAAGGTATTACTTCACCAAAACTTTCTTTGTCAAGATAGAAATGTTCACCTTTCAATAGTTTTGAAATATTTCTAATTATAATATTTTCTGGAATTCTAAAGAAGTTTATTAAATCTTAATTAGTACAATCTTGTATTTCGATTAAAGCAATACTGAAATTTTAAGAACAGAAATGCTACTTGAAAATCATTAAAAATATAACAAAGAAATCAAATTTTAAAAAAAAACTATAGTATAAATAAATCTTTTCAGCCATATTCTCTCAGTATTGATAAACTGAAACAAATAAATAAAATTAGATTATAAACTTGCTTATATATATATATATATATATATATATATAACTACTTTTGTTTGAAAACTTTCACAATATATTGCTTAAAATGTCGAAAATTTTCACTATATATTATAACAAAAACTAAAGATACTACTTTTGTTGAATTGTATAAATATTTACACGTTATATAAAATAAACTTTCAAAGTTTTGTGAAGCAGAAGAGTTTCATGGAATGTAGACTGAAGAATCTAGTTATAAGAGGTTATGGATCCTATTATAGAGGTATTATAGATTTTGTATAGATTACATTATAGATAGATCATATTATAGATTTTATATTATAGAGAATATTTTAGATAATATTATCATTTTTTATGCTTAGATTTAACTCATTTCAATTATTTATGTATAAGTATGAGCATAAAGCATCCAAAATATGTATGCAAAATATTTAAAGATACTTGATTTTATTTTTATTGAAAAAGTGGAAAATTTGTAAGAGGAGTAGAGTTATTTCTAGAATTTTAAAACTGCTTTTTATTTTGTATTAAATTGAACAATGGTTCTTGAAACTTTATAAAAACAATCAAAGACTAAAACATCAATATATTTTGCTTTTTAATTAAAAACAAGCAGTGAAGAACTTTTATATTCTGAAAAATGTACATGATTTTAACTTTGTATTACTTTTGAAATATTGTTATTAATTTTTGTAAATAGCTATATTCTATTTCATTGTTTACGAGAAATCCTTTCTATTCTTGTTCTTTTTTCAGAAAATTTAGTGTTATGCTATAGCCTGTCTGTGGCATTTTCCTGTATAAATTCCCAGCCAATATCATAAGAAAACCCACAGCTATCCATTTGATCTCTTATTTATCCATTTTTATTCTCATCACCGTTAAGGTAGAAATATATTATTTGAAATGCTTTTAGTCAAGGGACCATTATGTTACCATTTTTCAGTCCAGGAAAGAACAAACGGTCTCCTATGTAATTTTTGTATTACAAAAGCCTTTTCACTTTCTTTCTTCTCTGCCCCATACAAATAGATTGCTTTATCTTAATCTTTGTTTGCTCTTGGTATTTTGTTTTATGATTGCAAAGGAGAAAATTTATTTCGATTGTGTGTTTGTAGTATTTCAAATACTGCACCAACTTACATTTCGATTCTGGCCCTATAAATATTATATAATAGATCAACTGCTGACTTGAATTGAGAATTATTATTCGTTATGAATTATATTTTCTTGCTTTACTTTAAAAAATAATCTTTTAAGCAATTCAATTTTCTTTTTGAAAGAATAAAAATATCTTGGTTTCCTTTTATTTGGTGAGAAATCAAGACCAAGATAGAAGAAACTAAAATATTAAAAAAAAATGTCTGGTTTTTTGTTTAATATGTCTTTTTATTGTATGCTTTATCTTCAATATAAATTGCCTTCAAAATGTGCGTACGTTATGGTGGTGCAATTGTTGGATAACAAATGAGTTTTAAAGAAAGTATTAAAAATTCGGATGTAAAAAAGAAAACTGATTTTTTAAAGTTTTCCGCAAGCAAAAAATTTCAGTCGGTAGAAGTATTCGTCGTCTCTCTGGGGGGAAATAAAGTTACAAAGTTAAACTTTTTTCATCTCTTTTAATCTAAGATCAAATTTTTTTAAACTCTAAACTGCCATCGTGGTATTCTAAAATAAGTTTCGAAATTTTATAAAAGTAGATTGAATTTTTTCCTTTAAGTGGAATTGTTTCTTGACTTAAAACTTATATTGCGAGTTGCTTGTATTATTTTTTAGAATGCTATTTTTTATTAAACTATTAATTGAATCCAAACGACATAACAGTTATACGTTTTATAATTTTTATTAATGCATAATAGTATAAACTATTATGCATTAATTTGCAGATTATAAATGTTATTTTATTAAGTATTTTTGATTATTCTTTTGATTAGCTTACATTATGTTACTTTTAGTTTCATTGTTTCTATCAAGGTCATAAAATAACTCCCAGTGTTCTAAAAGATATTGTGTTTGTTAAAAAATTAAATTACATAGCTTATTTTAAAAGGCTCTTATTAAATTGATAACAAAGTTAAAATATGACTGAAGACATAAAATTGCTTTTCACGTACTAGTAAGTCTTATATTTTCTTGTTATTGTATAATATTATTTTCCGTGATTTTTCAACCATGAATAGTAACAATAGAGATATATCAAAATATTTGGATTTATCAAAAATATGTAATAGAAATTACTTTTGCCTATATTATCTCAAAAATAAATTTGATAAAATTCTATTACAAATTGTAATAATATTTAAATCAAATTAGTGTTTTTCTATATCCCATAGAGATTATGAATTTGCTCATCAAAATCATTTTTTAAATTATTAAATGCATGATATTTTCTTTACAATCTAAAACTGACTAAACTTAACTCTAGTCTTTGAAATCTTTCTCCAGTTAGTTTAACTAACTTATAGCTTATTTACATTAAGTAAAATATTTCAACTAATTTAAAAAGATCATCGTATATTATTTAAAGAGTAAAATAATTCAAATAATTCTCCATAATCTGTTACCTCTGTACTTAAAAAAATAAACAGAAAAATTGTTTATTAATAATATTCTCATTTCTTGAGTGTTATTTAAATTAAAGAATATTGATTTAGTGTGTGAAATATAAGCTTTCATATGTTTATAAATTCAATAATTTCATGAATTATTCTATTAAGATTTATCTGCATGAAAAGTAGAATTGTTTTGTAACCAAAATATTAAAATGTTTGTTTGTGAGAGCTAATTCACATATTTTTATAACATAAAGAAGAAATTTGCCAATGTTTATTAATTTTAAGTTGCCTTGATTTTCCCTATATTTTAATTTATAGTACGTAGGTGTTTTTTTTCCACGGAGAAAAATTTATCTAATAAAAATTCCTCACTGTCTTTTTTGTCTGTAGAGTAAAATAACAATTTATCACTAAATGATATACTGACATTAATTTATTTTCTTCTTTAATGTAACTATATGAATCAAAGAAATTGAGAAAAAGTATGTAGTTTGAAAGAAAAAATAGTACTGTCTTTTCAAAGAGAAACTAGTTGGTTATGAAGAACGGAAACTTATTGGTTATGAAGAAATTAAAATATTTTTAATATAATTTTAATTTGTTAGCATGTTGTTATTGTGTTGTTAATAATTTTCATTTTTATTTCATATCAATTTAACATTATAGCCACATTTACAATATTTAAGATATATCTTCTTCTTTCTAATCTCCATGTCTAGTAATATACTAGACGAGGTCCACGAGTTAATTTTTTTTAAAATCGAAAACAAGCTAAGGTGACCTGAAAAAGTCCTGAAGAGACAACCCTAGGCACTCAAGGATATGTGCCGGTGATGCTGGTTTATTTTGACATCTAAGACGATTTGGATGCACCTTGAGACCTCTCTCGAAAGTAAGTCCTCTCAGATGTCCACTGAAGAATCTAGAAAGTGTTGTCTGGACATATATATCATAATCAATAGCAAGAATTCTTCCAGGACAATCTGCTTGATACCAGGGATGACTCAAGGGAACAAGCCAAATCTGCCTGTTAATAAGATATGTCAGTGAATTGGTAGCTGGTGAAGGCTCTTCAGAACATCTGCCCTCTGATTTCCCCAAATGTCAACAGGCAAAGGAATCTACTGAAGATGCTCTTCACAAAGTGACGAAACATTCTTAATTTTGCCGAGAATTGCGTTTACTGCTCTATCACCAATTCTTCACCATTTTGAAAGATATTGAATGGCACTACGACTGTCAGTCAAAACCCAGATAGCCCTAAGGTCCGTAAAGGACAAAACAGCGTTTAACCCCTTTTCGATGATCAAAAGCTCACTCTTGAAAACCAAACTGAAGGCGTGATTTCTTTTTTTTATTTTGACAATTCCATTTGTGCACTTAATGATAACTCCACTACCAGAACAAGAATAATCACTTTTTTTACCATCAGTATACATAAGGATAGCTTCAGCGGTAATTGTGTGAATAGTTTGAAAGACAGATTGTCGTAACATAGCCGGAATATAATTTTTCTTTGAAACTCGAGACGAAAGTTCCGTATGGTATTAAACTCGACTCTAGGGAGTCCTTCAGACGGATCTAAACATTGTTTTAAGGAATATTATTCAACATTACAGTCAATTATACCATCATACTCAGTTTGACTAAGTGGAATATTTTTCTTAAGTCTATGGTTATTACTCCAGTGCTGCAGAAATTCTGAAGTTCTATTATGAGAGTCGTAACTGAAAAGTTTATTATAATATTTTAAAAGGCTAACATGTCTTCTCAGTCTAAGGGTTTGAAGATCTGTTTCATATAATGCAATATAATTTGGGCAACTGTTGCGCAATCCAACCTTAATGCGTGAAGCACTAAGTTGGAATCTTTCCAAATTCTGAAGACTGGTGGAGGAGGCACAACAGTAAACGGGGAAATAGTATTCCAAGATGGGTCGTATGATAGCCAAATAAGTAGTTTTCAAAGTGCAAGCATCGGCTCCCCAATCACGTCCCGAGATATATTTTAAAATTTTAAGTCGTTTTCTGCCCTTAAAAACAAGTGCATCCACATGTTTGTTACTGGTGATCTCTGGATAGAGAATGAAGCCCGAATATTTGGGATGTTTGTCATACTTAAGAGGTAAATTATTCATAAAAATCTTTAAATGATAATTATAAATCCTCTTATTGGTAGTAAAAAAAACTAACAATAGATTTGGTTGGATTAAAACTCAGTTTGTGGTCTTTCGAGAATTTCCACACGTCTTCAATAGTAAGATTGGTGTTAGTCTCGATTGAACTCACTTCTGGGAAAGAGCTCCAAAGGGCAACATCATCTGCAAAGAGACCGGCTTCACAACTCCTTGATATAATCCTCTCATTCCCAGCCAAATACAGAGAGAAATGAATTGTGTTTAACACAGGACCCTGGGGAACACCTTGACATAATTTAAAGGTGATTGGCATAGTGGAATTAAGCTTTAATTTTATGAGTCTATTCTTCAAGAAATCTGTCCTTACATCTGATGCCAAAATCTTCTTAGAATTTAACAATTAGTTTATACTTCCAGACATGATCAAAAGTCCTTGATAGGTCTAGAAAACCAGCCACATTATGGTTGGCAAATCGCATGTTCTGGGCATCTCTAATCTTCTAACAGAAATAGATTTATTGATCAGTGATGCTATGACCTCTTCTGAAACCATATTGTTCTTTTGGCAAGAGGTCATGGGAATCCAGGTGGCAGAGCAACCGTCCCATGATCATTTTTTCCATGGTTTTACATGCGATGCTGGTTCGGGCAATAGGTCTGAAACTCCCAGGAAATCCTTCGGTTTGACCAGGTTTCTCTACCGGTATGATTGTGGCTCTTTTCCACTCCTTAAGAAGGCTGATTTACAGTATTAAGAAATTTCTTTTTTGCATGAATGCCAAGATGACCAATCATCTGGCCATGGATGCCATCAGGTCTAGGAGCTCTGGTTAAGTCGAGATCATCGAGAGCCATCTCCAATTCCTGCATAGAGAAAGATTTAAAAAAAAAAGGAATTTTCCGAGACAGAATTTGGACAACCATGTGTAGGATCTCTAGATCTTTTTGCTTTTTTCCTACGAATTTCTGTAAAAGTCAACTCATTTATTTTTTGATAATGTGCCCCGAGGATATTAGCCTCAGCTTTTTCGTCTATAGGGATGTTAATTTTCGTATCTAAAATAGTATTGCAACTCTTTATCTGAGGTTGTTCATTGCCGATATTTTTGATCAATTTCCACAGTTTCGTGTCAGATGAGCTAGCATCAAGTCCAACAAACGTATCCATCCACTTTCTCTTCTTGAGTAGCACATAAGTTCGTTTTATTTCTGCATTGATCCTCTTCATCTCTATCCTGTTTTGTTCTGTATAATTGTTTTTCAATTTGAGACGCAGGTTCTCTCTTTTCTGGAATAGTGGCAGTAAAACCGGTGAATTATGAGTAAAGTAAGGATTATAAAGTTTTACTTTTCCTCTAGGTATAGTTCTTTTAGCTGCTTTGAAGAGAATCTGCTTGAAAGAAATCCAATTAGTATCAAGGTCACCTGACTGAATGCCAGATTCAGTCAGGGTGTGAATGAGACCACCAAAAGCCTTCCAGTCAGCTTTAGCAAAATTCCAAAAATTTCTACCATTGAAAAAAGTACGCTGTTTCTTCTTTATTTCAATTAAGATTGGAGAAGGGTTGCTCCCAATGTTCTTCATAACTGTCCAGGTGCAAATCGGAAAAATAGTTTAATATTTTTAGTTTTGTTTATCACTTATTGTTATGAAAACTTATTGTATTAAATTTATGTTATAATTTTATTTCTTTTTAATCTCCTCATTCTCTTCGTTTAATAGTTAGAGCAGAAAAGCTACCTTTGGTTACAAAAAGGTTGAGTATTTTTTGATATTTACAGAATGCATTACATAGTTAGATACATTGGTTTAGATAAAGTCATTTTCTCATATTTTTACGGATTTAATTTGCAGTATGAGGGCTCCAAACGAATTAAATATTAAATTTGTAATTATTTATTAATTCACACTGTAAAAGCTGGAATACAAATATTAAATTTGATTTATGATGATATTCCATAAATTTAATTTGATCTACAATATAATTAAGCTCAATTTAGTCAAAGACCACAATAATGTTTAAAATGATTATGATTTATTTTTACCACAATGAATTATAATTATATTTTATCTATCTTATCAACACCTCTTATTCTATTCTGTATATCATATTCATATAAACATGCTCACGAATAGATAGCTCATTCTATGTTCTACGAATTTCAAATCTAATATATTTGCTTAAGTTATAAAAAATGATAAATACAACACCAACCTCGGACATCGTAAAAGAGGAGATTCACCCATCAAACTCGGAATGTAGCTAAGTGGTAAGAGTGCGATTACGTCTAAGAAAAAGTCTCTTGACAACACATAATGCTTTGCTAGCTGTGCACCATCCCTAACCATAATTCCTTGCTCAAGATAACCAGTTCTGAATTGCACAGCTATGTCCAAGAAGTAGACGAGATCAGAGCACCAATCTAATACATTCCAAAGTACCGCATGAGCATCCTGGAGTTCCGGAAAAGCCTGCCGGACGATGAGAGTCCAGCTGTTGTAAAGGCCACAAAAAGTCACCAGCCAGAGCCACCAGAATAGAAGGGACTCGTCCGGATTCAGAACACTTGCTCTTGCCACGCGGTACACCCAGGTGTCGGCTTTTGTGGGATCCTTATCCAGCAGGATGATGTTCGGAGGTCTGGTGGAGAAGCGTTTTAAGAAGGAGTCTTCTCTCTTGAGAGGCGGTTTCCTGTGATGAGTGACGGCATTGCCCAACTGGACAGTGGTGCGGAGTTTTTTCCATCGTGATTCACCAGGACTACCTTCGGACGGTTCTGTCTCAGATTTATTAACATTTTCTGCAGAAAGAAATTATACAAAATTAATTATTACTATTAGATATATAGAAATGTATTAAGCTTTTGATAAAAAACGAGAATGAGCAATTGCTGCTGAACTATTATTTTTTTTTGAAAATGAATGGATTTCAAATTATATAACTTTATGTATGTAAAAATTTTTCGAAATCTCCTACCTGATGTATTACACAAAATATATTGTTTTATTTTCTATTTAAAAAAAAATTATAAAATAGTCTCATGAAATTTTTGGATATTTTTTAGTACTTTTTACCTCACATTTTAACATTAATTTTAATTTATTCTTACAAGATTAATAAAATGATATAATCTTTGTAAAATCTAGAACTTTTTTATATGAATTTATGTTCTCGGACAATAAAATTTAAGGGAAATAAAACATTGCATACGAAATTATAAAATTGAAGAAAAAGTATGAAGATGATTTGAAGTAATATTTCCAAAGTGTTCCACAAGTGGTTCCAATATAGGTATCAGTTGAAAGCCTACAATATTAACTACAAATGTAAGCATAATTTTCCATCATGGATCCAATTACGGGTGATTGTGTCGACTCCGAATAAGGATATTTTATGCCATTAATGTAGAATTGTGATAGTTGATTACAAAAAAATTATTTGAATTGAATTGCTGCTTAAACTTCTACATCATAACTGTATAATTTGCTTTTAAAGTGTTACCTGATACTGAAATTGGTCTGAATTAACTGATCTACTTGACATTGTTAATCTTCATTAAAAGATGTTACGAGTCATATGCATTAGTAATGATCGTGGTTATCTGAAGTGTCTGGATTTAGCTCTGTAACAGAGCTTGTCCACTCCCACAGTACTGACTTTAATACAGGTACCCTCTTAAACTGCAGCCAGAAGGTGATTAATGTTTTTATGAACCCATAATGCTCAGCAGTCAGAATTTCAATTACCATCCACTGTTTAAACCAGACATTACCACAATGATTACCTTGGATATCTCGATTACTTTGGAACAATAAAAGTTTTAAAAGCGAAGCAAGTGACATTCTGTGACTTAAACATTAATACGTTAATGATAAAGAGTACTAAATACTGGTGGTACTAATGGAAAAGTATTGTGCTTGGAGACATTCACTTCTGAATTATCCTCGTAAATGTTAATATTTGTTTAATCTTTACGTTACGAGTAGGGGTACATTTGAATTATATAAAGCATATTATAATGATTTTTGCATAGTTTAATTATTAATATTATTATATATTTGCCTTTTTAACAAATATTTAAAACAAATTTTAGAAAATATATATATAACTATATCTTATTTGTGAAATTTTCACAAGTATAGGATTCCTATTAAGCTTGAAAATTAACATAAAATAAATAAAAATTTCTTGTATTTTGTCTCTATGTCGTCTCTTAAATAAATGTTTTTTTTTCTTATAATATGATCTAAAATCTTGTATATGTGGAATAATATTTGACAATTATGTCTTAAATATGAGATTATGATGTAAAGTACTTGTTAATATAACTTTCAGTAAACTACTTTAATAAATTACAAATTTAAATATTGCTTCTAAAAAAATTTTATTTAAAAAAAACATTTACTAAACAAAATGTTTGCAAACCATGTCGAATAAAATTTATGAGCTCAACCTGATTAAGAAAAGAAAGATTTATCACTTTAAAATCAAATTTGTTCATTGCTTTACCTGAACTACTACTATAAAAATGTGGCTTATATAATTTTGATTCTAATTTCTATGAATTTAATATTATTGATGTGCATTATTATTTTTCTTTTTATTAATTAATTTAAACTATTAAATTATAATTTGTACACAATACAACTATTTTTATTCCATATAACTTGGGATTTTTTATTTATGGACAAGTTCTTAAAAATATAAACACTTATAGGTGGGTATATAAAATGATATATTTATAGTTGAAATGATATTATTATGTAAATACTTACATGTTTCATGAAAAGATTAATTGTTATAGTAATTATGTTTTATGTTTATAGATTAATTATGTTTCATAATTTTAATTGTTATATTTTTATTTGTATATTCTATTCATGCTAAAATTGTTTCAGTGTTATATTCATTTTGTTTACACAAAAATGAATACAGTAATAAAAAAAGTCCAATCGATCCTAGAATCATAAAACTATGTTTACTCAAGACTATTATTTATGATATTTGCTTTGATGTTGAATAGACTGGGATATTACTTATATTCAATAAATCTAAAAAAGAATCTTCAAATAAAATACTGTCATACGTATTCGAACAGCCATAAATTTCTCCGCCGAGTGTACACGCAATCTCCATCAAATGTAATCGTAACTATGGCAAGAATAAGATTATCTGTTTATTTTAAATTTTGTTCGACGACATTAAATTCAAGGATAATATTTTGAAGCAATTATAAGGAAAATTAATTTATTTCTATTTAAACTAATCAGAAGAACATAATATATTTGAATTCCTTCAAAATATAATATATCATAATTTATTTACAAATTTATACTTTTGATTGTCTTAGGGCTAAAAATTTCTTCAAAATTTCCTTATTTTTGATTTAGGAAACAAAACGCACTTGAACTTATGAAATTCGATTAGAACTGTTTTCAAAATTTGCTTAGTCTTTTATATTTAAACATAGCAATTAAGAACCATTTATTGTAAAATAATAATAGTCTATAATATAGAGTATTATAATAAAGATTTATAATATTCAAAATCTTTTAATTTTAGTTAGACCTTATAAATACAGAATATGATTTTAAGGACAAATTTAGCAATTATTAAATATAGAATTTCAATGATTAAGTGTACATTTTGCTTCTTATAATAAAGTATATCATAAATTAAAAAAGCAAAGCTAAATTGTAATGAAAAAAATACTTTTAGTATAAAAACATCTTTTTATTATTTTTCTTACAGCAAATTCAATTTCATTTCATTTTTATTTTCAGGCTAATCCTCCTTATTCCAGACTCTTTAAGATAATGATAATATTTGATTCCTGATTCTCAGTATCATAAATTTAGATTTATAAAAATGAATTAATTTATAAATAAGATTGAATTCCTCTAAAGGTTTAGATATATATTAACTGTGGAATTGATGAATATCAAGAAGGCAGTTTTGATTATTGGATACCCTAAATATTTTATCAAAAGAAATTTTATATTTCTTAATATTAGGTTTAAATTAAAATTCAAACAGTGATTAAGAATAAAAAGTTTGAAATTTTTAACAGAAAAAAGCTGTGATAAGACAAATGTAATAATATAAATGATAGGATTAATGTGATATTATAAGATAGACATCTTTTAAAATTATAAAGACATTAGAGTAGATATTAGTTAATTTCAAACAAAGTAATTATAACAAAATTGTGGAACCTAATATTCGCATTTAAGAATAATCGAAGAAACATAAAACTTTCTCTCATTTAGGAATTTGCATTAATAGTTTTATATTTTGTTTTAATGAAAGTTATTTTAGGATGAAGATTGAGGTTCTTAAAATATTTGATAAGATTTCATTAAATGTTTATAAATATTTCTACTGTTTATAATTTGAAGGTGTTCAAAATCCAATACTGGAGATCGAAAGCTTCTGGAAGACAGAGACTGTTGCTTGAGGAAGTTCATTCAGTAGATTTCTTTTCCATTGCTTCTTATACTAATAATGTATGGTATATTGATTTTTCTCGTAACTTACTTTATTTATGTTTTGTTTGAATACTTAATTAATTAAATAAATATTTTTCAACTTAATAATTAAATAATTATTATTCAATAAAACTCAATTCCAGATTTATTAATTAAATACTCTTGAAAAAAATTTGCTCTTTTTGTGCTTGTATTTTCTAAAATACATCTTCCAAAAAATAATTTTTTGTAATTCTTTATTATACTTCTTAATGTTTAAGGAAAATAATTAGAATATATCCAAAAACTATTTGTAGAAAAATCAATTTATAATTTTTTAAACACATTTAAAAGATTAAAAGTTTCTATTAATTTTTCAATTATTCTTTGGCCTAATTTGGTTAGAATAATTATATACATTTAATTCTAAAAATACCAAAGTTTGAAATATTATTTGAGTAAAATTGCAGAAGTTATTCTATTTATGGTCTTGGAAAATATGTTTTCCTCTTCACATATAATCCAATGAAATGATCTTTAAGTTTAAAAATAATTACACTCCTCAGGTTTAGTTTTAAAAAATGAATCATTTTATGTAAAATTATCTATGAAATTTATTAAAGTTTTGCACTGTTCCTAATTTATTGATTTTACTTTTAATGAATTTTATATATGATAACAGTTATTCTATTGTATTTAATTATTTTTAAATTTAAAGAAGATGAGGATAACAAGATATCAAATAAAAACGTAATAAAAAATAATCATTTACACATATTTTGATGTTTTTGGGAGATATATCTGTAATACTATGTCCAATAATAACATCATAAACAGCACAATAATACATGATTTCTTTTATTTTTCACTTGAAGTAAAGAAATTATGTCTGATGAGACACAGTAATCAGACGTATTGATCTGTTTTCAATATTTGTTGTTGCTTATAATTATAACAGGGTAAGTATATATTATTTTACTAAATATAATTTATTTAAATCAAAAAGAGAAGAAATCACTTTTTGGAAAAGGCATTTAGTAAACATTTTATTTATCAATCTTTTTGGAAAATGTCAATTAATAAGCCTGCTTTTCATGACTTAAAAATAAAACTTTGGAAATTTATCTTACAATCTTATTTATATTAAGATGGTTTATCAATACAATCTTCTTCTTATATTTAAAACTAATACAGGTTATACAATTTACTGGCTTACTATATGAAATTATTTTTACATTATATCGACACAAATTGTTAATTTCTACAATACTAATTATTAATGGACATATAGTTTTCTGATCAAATTACTTATTCACCAATTTCTTAAAAAGGTCTGACAAAGTTAAAATAGGTGACAAATTTTCTAGAAGTATTAATTTAAAATTATTAAACAATTTGAATAGATGCAAAAAAGTTTTGGATTTGACATAAACAATCATATTTTTATACAAAGAAGTTCATGTACAAGTCTTAACAGTGAAAAAAATTATTTACATTGAATCATTATTGAAAACTGCGGCATTAAATTGAGTTCAACCTTTTTTTTAAGTCTAAAGCTAAAGTGTATTGTAAGAGTTTTATTGTTTGTTTAATATCATTGTTTTTGTAATTTATCAAAATCCTTTTTCTCAATATGTGCAATTAATATCAAGATTATAGTTCCGATATTGATAATGTAACTAATTCACTTTGATTCTAATATTGAGACTGAAAAGTTATATGCTTGTCATTCGTTTCATGTCTTCAATAAATTTAAATACAATATGTTAATCGATTATTATAAATACTAAAAGTATACAGAAAATTAAAATAGTTAATAAATTTATTGTTGTTTGACAGGAAAAATTAAGAATAAGAATTCAAAAAATGATTATTAATTTCTACTCAATTTTTTTTGAGAGAGAAATCTTAACAAACCGTATTTGTGATGCAATTGGAAATTTCTTTTTTCATCGTCGTCAGAGAGATCCAAAGGAATCTTGATGCTGGAGTCGTGCGCGGCAACTGAGACCCTCCGAGGACTACCTTCCACCATCCTCAGTTGTCACACGCATGTCCACAGCAAACCTACAAAATACATAAAAAAAATAAGCAACGATTAAAAGAATTTTATGAAAATATTCTTTATCATATGATCGCGACTAATTTGTTTCAGGATTTTGAAAATTATAAAAGTTTAATTTCGGTTGGATATGAACATTTAATATGCTTGTTTAAAATGTTATTTATCTATACAATTATATAACAGAATGTCCTTTGAAAAAACGAATAACAACTGTATATAAGGTGCGTTTAGAGATACAAGAACAAAAAATAGAGATTGCTTTTTATTATTTTGCAAATTATTTAGTTTACAGAAGTTTATAGCTAATATTTGTTAAAAAATGTATATAAATATAAATTGTGATATTTATTTAACTTTTGATAACATGCATAATAAAAATAATTGTTCATAATGCTCAGATAAAGCCAAAACAAGATATTTTCATCAATTTTAGACACAGATATTCGTTTCGATCAATAAAATTCTAGAATCGAAGGAATTTTGCTGGACATAAAATTACATTTTATTCAAATTAAATTATTAATTGAACTATACACATTAATATTTATTATATATCAATGAATTAATCAAATTATTAATTGAAATTGGAAACATAAAATCAGTGCTTTCCAGCATTTATCATTAAAAATTATTATTTTTCTGGTATGTTAATATATAAAATTTGTTTCTTTATAAATACAACACTTAACCATTCAAGGCATTTTTTTCATGTTTTTAAACAATATCTAATGAGAATAATATAAGTTTTCTTTCCTTATTTTATCTGTAGTACAAGAAATTATGTAAACAGTGTATTAAATCTATTTTATTTATTTTCTTTCACATTTATTTGATATCAATGATTTGTATTACTTCGTTTTTATTGTTAATGTTGCAAGATTTTATAAAATTTCATTTGATAATTCCAATTTATTAAATGTAGTAATGCCCATTTAAGATTTTATATTAAACCTCCGAAAAAAATCTGCCATGGAATTTTAGATAATGTAAAGTAATTAACTTTTATATTGCTTAAAAGTAATTTTTTCAATTATTCGTAATCATAAAAATTGTCAAGTTAATTTGCATAGTTAAATTTCTTGATACCACCAAAAAACTTAAAATTTTTGAATACATTTTCTCCCATTTATACTACAAAAGCAAATTAAGACTGAGATAATAAGTTATCTGGATTAAAATATTTCGTAGAAATACAAAATTTCAATTTGAAACAGAATAGTGATTAGAATATTTAGTAATGATATGGAGCAGTAAAAACTGTAATTGTCTAATTTTTATCAAGTATATCATTTTACAATAAAATTAAAATCCAATCATCCATGGATCTTATAATATTTCCTACAGGCTTTGTATTTATCCCTAATGAAAAATTTCAATTTTTAATTTGTGCATATTTTTTTAAAGTCTGTTGAACATTTTATGTTCATCTGATGTGTAAACAAGCATCCTTGTAAAAATATTTATAATACTAAAATGATATAGTAACGGAATATTAATGAGTTGTTGATATTTTAATATTAATGAAGAACTTTGCCGTGATAGCCGATTTCAATAAAATATCGTTACCAGTTAAAAGCTGCCTCCATATTAGGTTGATTATGGATTTTAAATATTCGATTAAAACATTCTAAAAATAATATAAATAAATATTTTTTCTACATAGAAGATTACAATTTGTAGGAATAACTACAATAGAAACTGAATTTATTGTTGCCTATTTTCCTGAGAACTATAATAGTTGCTGATTGCTGGAACAATTAACAATTGTTGAGTATTTTAGCAAACAAAATTTACTTTCTTCTTAATGTTTCCTTTCCCATTTGATAAAACTTAGAAGTAGATACCAAAAACTCTAAAAACAATAATAATTAGTTGCCAAAAAAACTGTGAATAAAAGTAAAATATTTAATTTGGAATTATTACCCTCATTTGCTGAATAAGTAATACACACTGCTAAACCAATAGAGTCATTGTAGATTTTGAATGTCTTTAATGAGTATGAATTCTTTAAATTTTAAAATATAAAATACAACAGTTTTTCTGAAAGTGAAAAATGTATTTATTAATTTTTTTTAAAATTTAATTCAAGAATTAGCAATATATTATTCCTAGTATATATTTCAATTATAGCATATTTTTTTCAATAAATTATAGTTGTATTTTTATATTGATAATTAAATTACATAATAAACCCTTCGAAGGTACCATAAAAGAAGACAAAAACCAAAATGCAAGTCATTTTTACTTTTGGAAAAAATATTTCTGTGAATGATAGTTATTTAAATTTTTTTTATCAGAATAAGTTTTCCCAAAATATTGAAATTCAAATTTTTTAAAATTTCATTCTAAGACCTAAATTTTATTACTAGAAAACATAATATCAATAGCATATTATTGTTATCATTGGTACATAATATTATTTAATTCTTCTTAAAATTGTGTTTTAAAAGACTAATAACTGCATCAATCGATTTAACAAAAGAAGAAATTATGATTAATTTTAAGCTTATTCTTTGGAAATTCCAAAATATCTTAAAACCATTGTATTCTTGAGATGAAAATAATACAAAATACGAAAAATACTTTTGAAGAAATCTGGAACATATTGGTTATGTATGTACATGCAATTTTTATTCAGTAGGATAGCACATGAAAGAGAATTCGCATAAATCCATCGAAATAAAGTTATCTGAAGTGAAGTGAATGCGCTTAAAATTCAATAGGTGACACATGAGTAAACAGCATTCTTTCCAAATCCTCTTAGCGGAAGTACAACAAAACTGTTGTGCTGCGGCTCCCTGGGCGGAAGAATACGTATCAACTCAACCTGTCTCTGCTGTCAATAATCTTACATGTGACCACCCCTTCTCTTTTCAAAATGAAGTAGAAACTTCCTCCTTTGGAGAGGAACTTTTTTTCTACGTCATTCATAGTAGGAACTTTGGTAAATCGCTTAGATTTTTAGTTTTAAGCGAACAATGTAATTTGCGATTTTTTTTACCTTCATGAAAAATGTTGCATTTGATATATTGTAATAATCAAAGTTATAAAAACAATACAATCGAATAAAATCTCTATAATATTTATCCCACTTCACCTACCATTTAATGTAGGATTTCCTTAAGAAATTGTTATTGATAATTTTGTTTCTTCAAAATGAATTCTGATTTTCAAATTGAAAAATTATTGTGATTTATTTTCCACTACTTTCATAGAAATTATTAAAGATAATTCAAATTTTTTTAAGGTCATTTCTATAATTTTCAGAAAAAATATCTTAAGAGTTTACTATTATACCTAATAGCTATATAATAATAGCTTGATAATAGATCAAGTGTTGTGAAAATCCAAGAATTATCTGTAATATCATCGCTCAGACTTATCTGTTTCCAACTGAAGAAGTACTTATAATTTTCTATATTTCTAACAAAAAATTTAAATTAAATGTAAATTAATTGAAGAGACAAAAGGGATTATAATCAATTACATTTTTATCTCAAAATTTAAATTAAATGTCTAAAAAATGGAAGAAAATTCTTTTTTTCGTTCATTAGATTATTTTTATGGTGTTCAGTAGAATTTTGTTTTCATTTTTAGATTATAAGTAACGTTAAACACTCGCATTTATTCCACTGCTGTTATTACGTAGTTGAAGGAATAACAAACTGTAAAATTTTATTCCTCTAATGACCAAGCAACTATTTCAAATTATTTTGTCTTCCATTGAACAATTAAATATAATCATATTTATATTAATAAATTTCCTTTATTTATTGAAACTCTATTAACGCAAACAGCATTAAAAATTAGTTTTCTCATCAATAAAAGTTAATAAATTATTACAAATATAAGTATTCATAAAATAGCTTAATAACTATTAGAAATATAACAATTTACTAATTTTTTGGATCGGTTTGGTCTCTATCCTAGTTAGTTTACAGTGACTTCAAAGTAATTATAGTTAGGTTTTAAATTAAAATCACCAAGTAAATGATTCAAAACTGATTTTGAATAACTACTGCAACATTCTGATTTCAACTAATTCAACATAAGTAGTATTAAAAAGTGTCAATTATTAAAAAATTTAGCCTTGCATCAATATAAATTTTAAAGACATGGAATAACTGTTTAGTGAATAACCTAACGGTTTAAGACTGTTGTAAGGTATTTCAATATCAATTGTGAAAATTGGCTTCTGGAAAAACGTTTCATATATAACAGGCCATATTCAGGTGTCACAAGGGAGACAGAAATTTCCAAGCACAAACTGAAAACAATGTACATGTAGAATGCACAAGCGTAATATTCATTTCCTGTTGTTCAACAGTGAAGATTAAATCAAACACCTTTCACCCTGAAAAGAACAATCTGATCACCTGTGGTTACAGCGAAACAAAATACTATTTCCATGCAAACTTTCTGATATATTTTTTTTTCTCTGTAAAACTATATGTAATTATCTACATACTAACACAATTTTATAAAGAGTTGTTGAAGAGCGTTATTTATTAAAGGCTAATAAATAATGTAATTGTTAAAAGTTTATTCTTCTACAAAAAAATATTGTAAAATTTAAAATTTCGCATCTTTTACTCAATTTGTAGAACATGAAGCAGAAAGTATAAAAATGTTCAATTATACAAATCCGTATAAGATGTATCCGCAAGAAAAAGAGTAACATCTTTTATGAGTCTTATTAATAGATTTAACTGATAAATCTTTGGAAGGTTACAATTTTTTATAACACAGTGAAACCTGAATATTACTAAATATTATATATGCGGATTATTAAAATGAATTGGAAAATTATCTGACAAAGGGTTTTTTTTTTGCATTTGTTTATTAATTTTGCTTTTTTTCTATCTCATTAATTTGAAGCTATTTCTTTTCGATATTAACCGACGTAATTATCTGGCAATACTTTATAAGCAAATTAGTTCTTTACTATGCAAATTCTTAACAATATTTTTTTAATGAAAACACTTCTATCATAACAACACAAGACTCTTAAGCATAAATATAAATAAATAGATAATTACGTATATCTAATACTATGTATTTAATTAGGGAAAATATTACTTGTTCAACTGAAGAAGCTAATTTAGAAACAAGAATTTTTTTTATCTAATTTTTTTTTATTAAATAACTAGCTAATAAGCTTAAAAGATAAAAATCTATTCATAAAGAACGAAGTAGGTTTTTGTAATGTTTAAACTATTGTTACTAAAAAAAATATGAATAATTTAAATAATACCAGTGAAAATAAATAATTTGTTGCTGATGGAAACTTTATTTTTAATGCAATAATAAAGTACCAAGAAAAACAAGTAACTAGTTTCGACACAGATTAATGCAGTCAATTTCAATGAAACGTTTTTTCTAAAAATTGAATTTATGCGTACTAAATTTTAACTAGCTTTTTTCAATTTTTACTGATCAATTTGCCTGTTCATTAGACATAAAAAACCACATGTTTTTTGAGAGACATTTTTGTTATTTATTAATGATTATAATAGTTCCAAATTAAAAAGAGTTATACAAAGCTTTATAATATTGCTGCTATATTGAAGAATTTCAAGTCATGATTTTATCCAAGATGAATACTTAATCAACAGAAATAACAGTTTGATGTTGAGTAATTTTTAACAATTTTAAATAATAAATAATTTATTAAAAATTTAAGTATTTTTTAAATCTTCAGAAATGAAGAACCTTGTTTTCAATTAGTTGTAAAATGGTTTAAATTTTTTTCAGTTAAAATGAAGGTTTATTGAAAGATGATAATGATATATACCATAGCAGAAATAAAAATCCAGAAAAATATTTGTAAACGTAAAACGTATGAAGCTAGAATTTTATTTATCATAAAAGTGGTAGCTTTAGCAAAATGTTTTTTTAAGGGGTAAAAATTTCGTAAACATTAAAGCTATACAAGAATTTACATTCTAAAAATTGTAGAAAACACTTTGAAAAATAGTTTTAAAAGTAAATATATGCTAAAATTCACAAAATTAATATTAAATATAAAATTTCGAAAACAAAACTCAAATTCTGTAATAGTTTTAAACTGTAATTCCATGAAATCATCCAAAAAAGTTCATATTTTTAACAAATAATAATATAAGAAATAAAGTAGTTTTCTCTTTTGAAAAATATTTAGGTAATTTTATTTCAATATGTTTTAGTCTGTCTATTTCAGACAACTAAATACACTAAGCAAAGACAACCATTTATTAATTTTAAATAATAAAAAAATAATTGTGTTAAGCCAAAAGTATTCAAAAACAATTCCCTGAAATTTTGGTAAAAATATATTTAAATTATTTTTGAAAATTTCATTAGCTTGAATTTCAAACTGCTTTGTAATTAAAATCCAATTATTTTGTAATCTATTAAATAAATAAATTAAAATAAATATTATTCAGCAAAACGAAATATGAGAAAGTGTTCTCTATCATAGTCAAAATTACATTAGTAGAGATTATTTTCATGATACTCTGTCATTTTTGATGGAAAATCTATCGTATGTTTCCATCATTGTCAGTAACATTATAAAATCTTGGATGTTTATTTTTATTACTTTTAATAAGAAAAAGTTTCTAATAATAAAAAGTAAACTGCATAAAAGTCATAAAAATGTTAAAGATATAGCTAAAGCTCAATAATGTTTTCGCTTTAAAATATTTAGAAACATAAGTCTCTTTATGTAAAACCTTATAAATACAGAGATTCCTGTCTAGTCTGAATTTTGTCACAAGCATGTAGATTGTTTAAAAACAGCAGTACTACACAAAACAGCAACAAAGCAATTATGGTCAATATTCAGGAAAAAAGCAGCCATTTCCTTTGTTTATGGAAAAAAACTAGAAAAGAATTATTCATACGTTTAGTTTAAATTTCCCATAGTATTTATACTGGTAAACTGACAGTATAAATTATCTTGTAAATAGTTTAAAAATCTAGAAAAGTTGCTTATTTTGTGCAGTGTATAGCAGCTTTTTTTTTAAAAGAAAATCTACATGATAATAGCCGTTTACATTGAAACCTTTAGCATTCTCTTAAATAAATGAAACTTTTTGTTGAGAAATCTAGAAAATTAACAACTCTAGATATCAAGAAATCACATTTGGTATTGAAGAAGGTATTGAAGAGTGCATAAGAATAATGAAATAAAGGGTAAATTGTGAATCTGATGTTAGTGATGTATTTTTAAATTCACACAGGTGACAATCATATCTATTTTTATGTGGGGCTATACGATAGGATATATACATAATGTCAATCACATCACACTCATAAGCAATGTTTTTACTAAAGGGATTGGTATTGAAGTGTTTATTAAAATGACTGGTATCCTAATTCACGGATATTAATTTAATAGAATATTTTGTAACAAATTTTAATTTTAAAAACTCAAAAATGTATTCGCAGCAATTTGATTCAGTGAAATAAAACGTTTACCACTTGATTTAATGAAATCTTTATTTTTGATTAGGCTGATCGAAAATATTTGGAAGTATTAAAAAAATGTTTGAAAAATTTGAAATATCATTGAAAATTTTTAAAAAAAGTAAATTAAGGATTTATAAAATCACCTGAAAATTAATTTCAGCATAATTAGTTGTTTTCTATCCAAAATAGGAAAGGAATACATAAGTGAAAGTTTTAGAAAAAAATTTTCCAAAAATATCGCTATCTAAATAATAAAAATTTTGATTTTGGCAAATTGATACCTATTTTCTAATGAATACTTTTTGATATTCTTTCCCTAGTTTACGTATTTGATTGCATATTCATTACCATTTGTGACCATAACACATTTTGCGTAAATTTTATTATATTTAAGTCACTGTACAATTACTTTCACAACATTTACTTGTGATATATTTCACAATATTATATATTTGTCCATAAAAATAGGAGTTTGAAATATTTTCCTTGCTTTTTTAATGTAAAACACATTATAATTTGTTAGAAATCCTCTAAATATAATTATTATTTTAAAATTAGAATTCTAAAGAATTCTAAATAGTGTGACAATTAAATTAACTTTAAATTAAGAAAATTTATTGAAAACTGTTCTAAATATTTACGAAAAGAATTTGATCTAAATAAATAATTTCTCAAAAGTACCAAAAATAGCTTATAAAAATAGCACATAAAATAACAATTTTTTTACATTCAACATCTTGAAAAGAAATATATGTATACAAAGATTCTCTTTAAATATTTTAATGTAATGAAATAAATAATAATGTGAAAGTTATAGAAAACACTAAGGTAACTCATAAATAATTTTTTGTAAAATAGAATCTAGTTTCAGTCAAATTACTAACTCTAATAAAATAAAGTTGAAAATAATTATTTTATTTTTAGATATGTAAGTAGTACAGTATTTTGAAAAGATCAAAGTAA
Organism: Latrodectus geometricus; assembly: GCA_026290005.1. Lineage (NCBI taxonomy): Eukaryota > Metazoa > Arthropoda > Arachnida > Araneae > Theridiidae > Latrodectus > Latrodectus geometricus. The sequence goes on along the minus strand of JAPDSC010092577.1, from coordinate 22,018 downwards.
TTTTTTTTCATGCTTATAAAAGAATAAATTATGCATTTTATCATGATGTTTAAAATTGAAATAATAAAAATGTGAATGCTCTTTTACAAATATAATTCCTTGTTATGAATGTTCTCTTTTAATTACAAAATATTTTAATTCATTTAAATAAAATAGCTTGCTTAAAATTTTATTTTTAAATTGTGAGTTTTTTAGAATATGCAATATTAACACATAAAAATTTTATCTCCTTTGTTTTATATATATACTTTGAATAATTAAACGTTAATGTAAGTATTAATTAAAACTTTAAAAGAAATTTTATATTTAAGAAGAAGTTTATAAATCTTTAATATGATTTATACAATGATAAAAAATTTAGATCAATATATAGAAATTGATCAAAATGTATTGTTATATTTATAAATGCTTATACTAAATATTAAGTTTTCATATATGCATAAAAATATTATATTAATGATTAAAGTAACAAAAAATTTTTAATCCTTATAAATATTGATTAATAGTTTAATTAAAGCATTTTATATGAGAGAATAATTTTACATACAATCAAAATTTTTTAATGAGAAATAATCCCTTAGTAATCTATAACATATAATAAAACTTATATCTATTTAATTACAAAAATATTCCTATTTCAAGTAGTTTTTACTTGAAAATATACTGGTATAAAATATTTAAGTAGCTTCTATATCATTTTGAAGTTATGTTTTGCTCCCAAAATTTCACACAAATGATTTCATTATTTAAAATGAACAACCAATTAATAACATTTATGTACAAAATAAATATGTTTTTTTTAATTTTATTTTATTTATTTATTTATTTTTTTTGCAGAGTAATACTTATATATTTGTTCAAAAAATGCAATGAACTTGAATGAGCTAAAAAAAACTAACAATCCAACGGCAGCTATTTCCTTTTATAAGTTGCTCATAATAAAATGCATTTTTCATGTTTTATATACCTCTGTTGAATTTGAATCAATTATAAATAGATTAAATAGATGAAAACAATAAGGAAGCTCTATCTAGAAAATAAAATCTTGAGTTAAAAATATTACAATTTTACACCATAGACGAAATGTATCAAACTATAAGTAACTTTCCAAAGGATATCTAATTAATAAAATAATTTAAATTTTTAATATACTCTCTGTTTCAATTAATAATTATTTTTAATTACATTTTAGATTAAAGTTAGGCAATTTATAATTAAGTAAGGTAATTTTAATATTAAAGTTACAAATAAATTCATGCTTCCAAGACTACTGTTTAAATTATAAGTGTTTTTTTTAAATTTATTTACATAGTTAAACTGCAAGCTAGGTATAAATATATAGAAACATATTTAAGTTTTGATGAAATATGACGAAAAATGAATAATTAGTGTTGTTATAAATCTTTATATATCCTTGACTACGAGTTTTTCTTTTTTGGATTCCAATGATTTCGTCAACAAATAATTTTTTTTTATAAAAAATGGTTCTCATCAAATTTTAGATCAAATATCAAATATTATGCATCTGCAGGAATTTTAGCTGCATATACAATAAACATTGATTTTTATTGTCTATCACAACTCTTCCCTGACATCAAAGACAATGTCTAGACATAGAAACTTAAATGTGTATATATGGGATTATTATTATCATTAAGAAATTAAGACTGCATACCACAAAAATGTTCCTCAAGGAATTAACTGTTTTAGAATGAAAACATTTTCTAGCACTTGCACGCGTTCTCAAATAATTTCTGTTGATTAAAATTTGTTCATAATTTATGCAGCTTCTGTATGCTGAAGAGACTAAATCAGGAATTGCCCAAACATTTTGTCGCAAGGCAAATGCAGAATCATAAGTTATGATCATTAGGAATCTTAAATGTGAGCAATTAACACTACATGGCATATAATTATTGATTTTAGTGAATAAGTTTTATTTTGTAATAAATTATTACGTAAGATCTTTTCCTTTCGAGCCTATATTTTAAAAAAATGTGATGATATTAAAAATTTTGCAAACTTAAAAATTAATTAAATAATTATCAATAAAATATATTTATAGATAATTGTATATATTTATATATATAATATCAAAAATAAAGTAATAAAATATAATGATTATTTACGATAATTATATAAAAAGAAGTAAAATATAATTACCTATTTTACTTATGTTTCTTCAAAGAGCTAATAAACAATGTTTCTTATAAAACACATTCATATGGTTCTTAAAATTTAAATAAAATATTAGAACTGGGTCAAAGATAAGAAACATTACTAATAGACATAAAATATTATATATTTATTTATTATAATTTTATTAACTATTTTGAAATAAAAGTAATTTAAGGACAATTCATAATTAAAATTTCTATTAAATTTTAGAATTATTTTGATATAAGGACATATTTGTCTAGTAAAAAGGATTTCAAAGAATCATTTAAAGTACTTATAATTAAAATTACTAAATAACGTTTGTTCAATTGGGAAATTTTTGATGTTAGTATAAAATAATTATTAATTCATCAGTTGGAAAAAGTATAAATAAATAACTTGATTAACAAAAACCTCGCATGAATATAAAATGATGTAACATAGAATACTTCTAGAGCTTGAATGATTTTATTTGTACAGGATTCTTTTAATACAAATCATTTTATTTATTTTTATATTACTTTAATATCAATTTATAAAAATTATATATATATTAAATTAGGGTATCATAATGTCAGGACTTTATCATACTAAAAGGAAAATTAAATAATATCATAAGTTTTGCTTATGAAAATATTTAATATTCCTTTCGTGAAAATTTACAATTTAGCTTAAATATGTAATAATAATGGGTAATAATTATATAATAAGTGAGTTATTAATCTTGCCATATGATGTAAATTTAAATGTTTGTAATAACACATTAGTACATAATACATTTTAGCTTAAAAATTTCCATCTACCTTTTTTGAGACCTAAATTACAACTACTTTTACATAAACAATCTTCCTCAACATAATTTTTCAGTTTTAAAAATAAATAAATAATTTTCTTATTTAGTAAGAAATTTAATTAGTAATTGAATATATTAAATATTTTTATTGTTCTAAATTTAATTTAATAATCTTGAAAGAAATCTTTAAAGAATAATAGAAAACACGTGAATAAAACACTCTAACTCCTAAATCAACCTTTATGGCAAGAAATTCTCAGAACGAACACAAAAGTGTCTTTATTGGTAAAACAGATTTACTACTGCTTTACCTATCGAGACAATTTTCGCTTATTTCACGGGCAGCAGAGACACTAGCTTTGAAATAAGTAAGAAGTGAGAGGATTTTTTTTTATTTGCGCTTCAAAGCCATTTTTTAGCTGAAGTGGTCTTACTTAAAATGAAGAGTTTTTTCTAGGAGTAGATTGAGAATGAATTGTTACAACTAAAGTATTTTCTTAACTTGTAAATTTTTAAAGCCAAAAAATAAAACCTTCCCTTAGATTTCAAAACACTTCGAAAAACAAAGTGGTTTTAAACATATCTTATAAACGATATTAATTTTAGAAGTTGTATTTTGCTAAAAAATGATTTAAAGACCAAGAATAAATCATTTCTAAGGCTTTACTTATACTACCGTATTTACTTTTATAAATATCAAATTTTCTATTATTGCAAAAATATTTATGTTTTATAGATACCCAATATTTAATAAATATATTTAACTTTTAAATTACACTTATAAAAACTGATATGATAAACAAAACGTTATTTGCAATAACATTATTTAATTGATATTATTTTACATTTTTTATTGAATTATTTAATTGAACATAAATACAATTGAATCAATTTACTAAGTCATTATAAGGAATATTGAGATTACTTAATAAGCATATGGTGCATAACTAGCTATTTATTTTTGAAATAAATTACTTTGTATTTTAAACTAAAAAAGTTATTGGAATGATTGTTTAAATTAAACAAAATTTTAGAGCTATTTATCTGTTTTAAGCATTTCAAGTTTCTATTCACTATTAGAATTTCCTACTAAAGTTTAGAATTATAAAAATATTAAATAGACTTAGAATTGTATGAAGATAAAAGATAATTAATTTAACTTTAAAAATTAACCTGAGTTTTAGCCAGTAGAAGTTACGGTGTGAAGTTAAAGTCATTAGGCAATATTATTTCTTGAACATTATTGGCTTCAACTGTTTTAAAAGTCCAGTTACTCAATCGCTAAGGATAAATATATTCATAGTATTACTACACAATCTGTAATATAATCAATTTATATTTAACCTAATGCTTAAAGATAAATTGTTTATATTACAATGCTTCATTTAAAGATTATCAGATTATAATTCCAGATCACAATGTATCTTAATATATTGTAATAATGTATATTTTTTAATAAATTAGCATTGTTTGCGAATATTAAGTAAGAGATAAGATTTTAAAAATAAAAAATAATCATTAAAATAAAAAAAAGTAAAGGAAATTTTTATCCCTATGATACTATCAAAGAAATATTAATTGTAAATACTATTGTTTTTCTACTACTACTATTGTTCAAGTGAGAGAAGAACTATCAGAGTAAAAAATTAGACACATAGTTCAAGATTCTCTCAGATGATTTGAATATGTTTGACTCAGCTTAGAAAGAAACTAATAATGATAAACATAGATGCTTACACTTTTGATACGCCTTTGAAATGCTAATATATAACCTTAGAAATGTCATCGATAGTAGAAAATTGAATAAGTACTTTTATATAAAATGATAGATGAAAAATTTTACACTTTTCTATTCACAAAATCTGGCTAAAATAATTATAAAATTAATTAAAATCAATGTTTTCAAAAAGCTTCCAATGAAAGTTTATAAATAGTTTAACAGAAAAACGAAACAATCCAATTTAATTATTAGGAATATTTCAAACAACAATGAACAAGAAAGAACAATATGGTTTGGAATTATATTTAAGAAATGACCTTACTATTACATCTATATTTGAATGTAGGCAAAGTTTCTTGTAAAAAGATACAAATTTGATACCCGAATCTATAGACGAATTATTTGCATCTGTTCCTTCTTGCACTACAGGATTAAAAATCTTGTTATATAAACGCAAAATAGCTTATTTACTTAAAATAAAATCAAACTTTTTACTAATAGTGTTATTTATAATTAAAATGAAATATTATTTCTACCTAATTAGGGGTTTTTAAACTTTCGTTAATACTTGAATCGTTAAGACATTCAACATCCGATTCATTAGAGTTGCGCTTGACATAAATATTATCACTCTAATAAAATTGTTTGATTTAAGTTTAATTAATTCTTTTGATTGTTCTTGAAATTGCTTTAGCTGAGTAAGCTATGATAGAAGTTTTATATATGAATAATTTTTTATTTCTTAACACTTTTATAATATAAAAGCTAAAAAACTTTTTAAGAAATACTTATTAATTCTTTTATTTCATTTGTTCATAATTTTCTTTTTTAAATACACATATAACAATAAGATTCAATGTAAAAAACTTTTTTTTATATCATATTGAAAAAATAATGAAAATTGTTAAAAGTGAGATTATAAGTATTGATGAAATGATGAAAGGTTAACAAAATGTCGTATGAAATTATTAAAAATTTACTAATAAAGTTTAAGAGAGGAATGTTAAATCAATGTACAAGCATAGGTAATTTTTAAATTTTGTAAAAATAGGTAACATTTATTTACCTACCACAATCTAAACATTAATCGGGATAACATTATAATGTAATCTTGTTGGAAGAATCTAAAAACAAATGGTCTTTTTGTATCTTCTCGTAAATTATTTGAAACATGAAATATTTTTATTTTGCTTATTTTGAAATCTTAAAATTATCTACAAATATGTCTTCAGATTTTCTCAACAAAACTATAAAATAATTATTGATCGTCAAAAAAATTATATATTAAAGAAATAATTTCATGTATTTATACTCCATGAAATATTCATTAACTACAACATTATCGTTTAGTATAACTGATGGTAATAAATAATAGACTAAATTTTATCCAATACATTTTATAAATTTTAAATAATTTAATACACATTGCTCCCACTTGCATAACTTTTTATATCATATTTAGTTAAGGAACAGAAGTGAATGATGATTACAAAATTATAGAAAAAAATGAAGAAAGATTTAAAAAATGTTTATGTAACACTAATTAGGAATATTTTGATTTTCATATGCACAGCCAAATTCTTAAATAAATCGTACTTAAAAATGGTAAAGTATAGAAATCATAATGTTACGCCGATTTTAAATAATACTCATAAAAATGTTTGAATTCTTATGTTTAAAAGAAATGCGTATATGCGCAATCATTGAACATATTATAGACAGCAAATTCGTCATGTTGTGTAATTAATTAATTAATTACACAACATGACAAAATTAAAAATTAATTTTGTATTCCATATGTTTAAATGATTAGTTATATGGAATGAATAATTTAAATGTTTAAGCGATGATGAGCAATTTTTACAGAAGTAATGGAAATAGGATAACAGAGTTTTTTTCTTATTTTTAAAAAGAAATAGAAACAAAAAAAATTATTGAAACAGTACAGTGAAGAAAACAAAGCAATTATGGTAAATTGTCTCCTACATCACTAACGATCGCCAACTGCTGAGGATTGATTTTGCAATTTTTATGACATCACTGCTTGATCCCAGCTTGCTGATTTCTCACACATTTTGTTTTAAATTTCTTTATATATTATTCTTATTGAGGTAGAAAAGTAACACTTGAAAAAATGAAAATGATCAATATATCGAAAATAGTATAAGACTAAAAGACACCATGGGATCGTGTGAATTTTTAACGAATACATAATAAATGATGCCTTGGAAAGGGAACCATTTACATAACATATTGTTTAGTTTTCATCTAAAAAATATAGATGAAAACTAAACAATTTCGAATACAAAATATTGTTTAGATATTATAATACATTATTAATAATTGTAAAATTTTAATAAAATTAAAGAAATTATAAAATATTTTATAAGGCCATAATGATTATATAATGCATTTTGAAAAAAAAAAAAAAACATTTAAAACTAAAAATACTTTAAAATAGTGACCAAATTTTAAAATTAATAAAAACATGTTTCTCAATTATTAGAAATATATTGTAATTGATGGAAATATTTTTTATATAAATATATTAAACATTTCTATAAATTAAGTCACTTCTCGATTTGGAATTACGAGAGGTCGAGAAGTTTATGAAAATATACATCAAAGATTGTGAATGTTTTCTGTCTGCTACTAAAAAAAAAATTAACCGTCATTAACTTTGATAAACGTTTATTTTTTCAGAAAATAACGATGGGGTTTTACAGATGAGAGAGTCTTATATCAGAATGGATCTTAAAATAGCATTATAGTATCAATCAATCAATTTCATTAAATTGAGAAATTGCTAAGCCGTTTGATGGGTAGAAAATATCTCAACTGACGACATACAAATGTATTAAAATAATTAGAAAGTTATAAAGGAACATAATTTGATCTATGTGTTAAAATGCTAAAAACCAATATAATACAAACACATTATGAAAATATAATTTAACAATTAGAATAACTATAATGTATAACGATTTTCAACTCAAATTGATTTTCTTCTTAAATTGTATGATATTTTGCTTCCAATATAGGTATTAGTTGAAGATTTTTATAAAGGCATACAAGCATACTTGATATACTCTGTTCTATTGTATTGTTTATATTTAATTTGTATAAGTTTTATAGTGTAATAAAAATAACTTATTGCTTTCGTTAAACGGGGTGGCTTGTTTATAAACATTGGTAGATATTTTTATTTTTAAATGCTCGAGATAATACTGTTGCGAATTTTTAATAATTTCGTTTGACCTGAAATGGGTAACAGTGATAACATGATATTAAATTAAAGCACGTATGTGGTTATTTGGAATGACATTACTAAATTCGAAAAATCTGGGAGTGTTTGGATATTCAAGGCTGCTTCGACAAATGCTTTATTCCATCGCCTTCTTCGCCAAATATAGAATTCATATTAAATTTCAAACGAGATCATTATATCTATTAAAAGAAAAGGTAATTTTGATTTATGGAGCATTTGTGTGACTGAGATTCAGTTTGTTATTTATCAATTTTTTGGTACTAATTAAAAAAATTACTTTCGATTAATGGCTGAAGGTAAATAAATTAAATAATCATAACACGCGAAACTTTTTAATGTTTTCTTTAATTATAATTTCTTTTCGAATATATATTTCATAAAATAAATCCTTTATCTTAACAGAATAATTTGAAATTAAGGTAAAAATACTGTTTATTCAAAAGTAAATTTTAAATTTCAAATATTAAAAAAATTTACAAAGAATCGTCTAATATTGTCTAAAGATACAAATGAACAAAAATAGTTAAATTATTATCTATGGCTGGCAGATAGAACTAAACTCATTCAATAAAACTCTGGCAGTAATTTTTGATCAGACTAAGGACATCAACAGATTTTAAATATTGGATGAAATTTAGACTTCAAAATCTGCCTTATTCTCGCACAAACGTATATGTAAAAGTATGAAATTAAAGGGCAATAATTTGAAATTATTTATCATTTACTATAAAAAGTCGTTGTAAACATTATTTTATTACTTGCATTTGTATTTTAAGAATATTATACAGTATTTATTTTTTATACATTACTTATATTATTACACCTGCACCCTTTATCTAGATGGTGACGATTACTAACACCATAATATTTTACGTAATTGGCCACACCCCTTCTACAGACAAACCCTTTAGGTTTGTATTAAATGAGAACTATTGCCAAAGGATACCAAACACGGTTACAGTTTACGTTGAAGCCACAAATTAGGTAATACTGCCGAAAAGTTTCAAAAAAGTGCTTCAAAATTCTGCGACAGAGATTTACTTTAATACAAAAATTACCTCTCACTGTATTTAAAAGTTCTGCATTAAAATAAGAATTATCTAAAATAAAGACTATTAAAAAATCTATCAATATTTTCTTACCGTTTATTTTTAAAGCTTTACTGAGAATTTTATTATAATATGATGTTTTTTGATTAAGCTGAAATTTGAGTTGTAAGCAACATTTTCTTAAAAATATAAAGCTGAAATGGTAAATATATAATGAAAAGTTTTTAAGAAAAGCAACAGTAATAAATAATTCTATTAAAAAATATATTTTTTCTCTTGGTGGGTAAAAAATGTAGTTTTGTATATACTAATATATCATATAGTAAATGTTAAAATACTCATTCCTACAGCCCTACCTGCTGACAGTAGAAAACAAACCTTCATTTCCAATAGATTAATATACCCTTAAATTAAATTTAAGATTTTCACCTTAGAATATTGTTTTATAACTAGTTTTGGGTGAAAAATAATTCACCAACATATATTATAACCAATATATATTTAAAAATTGTATAACTGAGATTATTATTTTATTTAAAATTGGTCACTAGTGAATATTACATAAACAATACATACATGTTTTGTCTCGGTATAGATAAGTTTGCACTACTTTATACTTTGCAAATTCCAGGATTATAAAATTCTAAATAAGTACCTATATTTCAATCATTATCTAAAGTGCCAATTGTTATAGTTATTGTGTAATTTTAAGGAATGATCATTTCATATAAATCTACCTTTCTTTATTTAGAAACATGAATCATTATACACCAAACTTTTACTGCTCCCATGGGAGCTGTTATTCTGTGATTGAAGTTTCATCAAATGGATTCAGTTGTGAGATTTGATAAAAGAGGCATGAATAAATGATAAAATGTTGGATCCTTAGATTCGTTGTAACTATTAAATACATAAGTGAAAAAAATTATAATTTTTGATACCAGAGAATTATATTTTTGACAAGTGTTTAAAGAATATATTTCATCATTTATTACTATTTGATAAGTTTGATAACTTGCATTTCATAAAGTATAATTATTGCCAACTATGTCATAAAATAACATTGAATTGTTATAAAATCATTCAATTTATATCGAAAAAGTCATTTTTTTGCAGCAATAAATTAATAATACAAAAAAGTAATTGCACTAAAAATTTTATTTTGTCTAAAGTAAAGAATCTTCTGTTTATTATGCAGTCGCAAAAAAGAAGCTGTATTAGTGAAACGATTATATAACATATTTTTAAAATAATATATTTTGTTCCTTATAATCTTTTAGTCCATATAGTCTTTTTATTGTATTGGGAGTCACTAACTCCCATAATAATAAAAATAGAAAATTATTTATATATTTTACAACACATGAGAGTAAATGTAAATTTTATTACTTCCTTGAATTTTATTTAAGACTGTATGTAAAAAATTAGCATTTAAATTCAAATGTAAAAACGTTTTTAAAACTTGAGAAAATGAGAATCAAGATGAAGGAAGTGAAAAAAGAATAATTTTTATAATGACATAAGCACATTGATAAGAATTACAAAAATTATGATTAATACAAAACTAATTGAGATGAAAATTTCTATTTTGAGTTGTATAATTCTAATTTTAAATTTTCAAATTTCACAATCCATTTGTAATAACTATGCTATTCTTATATCTAAAATTTTAACTAAATAAAAAACTATTTATATTATTTAAATAAAAAACTATTTATATTATTTATTAAATTAGATCTATGACAAAAGATCAAGCTTAAAAAAATTTATAAATGTATGTATATATATATATATATATATATAAGTTTTTGCAATTATTTGTAGCCATTTTGATATGGTAACACTTAAAGACAACGTGCGTCTTCAGCTGTTATATGCTCTAAAAAAATTCAATGAAAACTTTGAGAACACGAGAAGTGGTTTCCGGATCAAAAAAGGAAATAGTTGTACTAATTAACAGCTGAAATCTGGTGACTTCATCATTCATCATGATTATGTGAATTCAGTTAGTAATTAGATGAAACAGCACCACCATTTATTCCTCTTTGTTAATAGAGGAAATGCATGTCACTTTGTGTGATAAGGATAATTTCATAATTACTATACATGGAGGATAGGTAATTCATAGAAAATTGTTAAGTGTTTCCATTGCTTGCCTAAAATGACTATATTCATCATACTGTTGTTTTATACTATATATCATACTGTTGTTTTTTAGGTAATTTCACGAAATTGCTGGAGGAAAGGAGCTTTAAATAGACTGTATTGCTCATGAAAGTCTTATAGCATTGCTACAATATAACATCTAATCTCAGCAAAAGATTAAATACATTATTTTAAAACATAAAATCTATCATATATTTCCTTGTTCACATAAAACTTTCAAAATCTTGAGGTGATTTTTTTATCAATCGATACTCCCCAGATATGTAATCTCACAAATCTTTTAATTTACAACTATATGAAAATATCTGTAGGGCTTTATGAGAAGAAAAGTTTTCCATGGTTTTCTTAAACTGCAGATACTAACTATGTTTATCTTTTATTTCATATTAACTTTTGCCTAAAGATTTGTTATTCTTAGCAGTGAATGGTGATTCCTCGTCCTATATTTGTTTCGTAGAATATACGGAATTTAAGAACATTATTTACTTTTTGACACCAACAAAGCTATCAAGAAGTTTTTTCCCCATTTTTCCACAGAAGACATGCTTTATTTTCAATCAGTAAGTGCAAATTATAAGTTTTTGTCTGATTGAGGCTAAAAAAATGAAGAAATCATTTAATCAGAAAAAGTCAGCCAAAGAGGAATACAAATCATATTAACCTAAAAAAAGCGGCAACTATAATGTTCTAGATCTTTTCGTATATTCAAAAAAAATGATGAGTAAAGTAATAAAAATAATAGATTGATAAACAAAAGAAAAATGTTTTAATATAAAGCAATAATGTTAGATAATATTATATTTTTTGCTGTATAATGCAGCTGAATTTGTATTATATATTGAGAGCTATTTACTTTTTTTATGTTTACTTCGTCATGTTGAACAAAGCATATAAATTTAGTTACTATTGAAAGAGAATTATAGTATACAATATGTGTTCAATGTATTTTTCATACCCAAATTTTAGAGTCATTATTAATGACTTTTACAGAAATGTTTTTTCTAACTAGGAAAAAATAAATGAATAAAAGTAAATTGAACAAATAATCCACCAAGAAGTATGAGGGAATGTTCGCTTCAATTATTTTTTATTTTTTTAATAAAACTTTGGTATTTTAAAAATTTAAATAAAATAATAATAATTTTATTTAGTAAAATAATAGCTTTTAAACTTTATTATTACTACTTTTTTAATTAAGTTATTAATAATCTGAACCGTATTTACCTCGGTTAAATTGTTGATCTTAAGGGTAGGCTAGATAAAAATCACTAAAAAATTTCATATAAAATTTATACACGTTAGCATAAAAATATTTAATCAAATGAAAAGTAACACAATTATAAAGTTAGGTGTAACATATTATTAAGAAATTTTAAATATTTTTTCAATATGAATGCTGTTTATCACCTTTTGCGTTTAATTTAACACAAGAAAAAAAGTGGACCATTATTTTTATCAGTCAGAAAAGAAAATAAATATTAAAAAACTTTGACAATAATCGAAGTTGGCTACAGTGTTTTTCTTGATACTATTTCGTATCTTTCTCTCTTAAAACATTTATACGAAAGATATCCCGCTTAGATTATTTTACGACACAACAACTAAAATATCCACATCTTATTCGGTATGTGACTTTCAGGAAACTCCATTAGGTGAACAAAAATAACTTTTCACAAGCAATTATGCTCAAGTTCTTTATCTTTTTTTAATCTGGCAGTCTTCTGATTTTATACATAAAGTATTTTGCTTAAATTTTTCCTTTTTATCCATTTCAGAAGCAATCTTTTGTCTTTACATATAGAAAGGCTTTTCAAGTATATAAATAAGTTCTTAGTTTTAAGAATCCTTTTCAGTTTTTTATTATTTTTGTTAGAAGATTTTAAGCAAAATAAAATAAATGCATTTATTTTTATAGTAGATAAGGGAGAAGTGTCATTTATGTTATATATTAACTTCCCAATATTTAATATACCTTTAAAAATAAATGTCATTCATAGTATGTTTGTTACCAAATTTTTGTTGGGGAAGGAATAATGAATATCCATAAGGAATGGAAAGAAAATTATATGATATTGGTTACTAACTGAGTTAAAAACTATGATTCATCTTGAAATTTTAAATACAGCATTTGTTATTAATTTAAACAGTAATTAGCATTGATTCAAACCTCCTGTATATTTATTTGATGATGCAGTTAAAATTAAAATTTTGTTTCAAGAATGAGAAGTGTGGGTCTCTGATAGGAGCTGACTGAACAAAGCTGATTGAACCTCCTGTATATTTATTTTAGCCATGATGCAGTTAAAATTAAAATTTTACTTCAAAAATGAGAAGTGTGGGTCTCTGATGGGAGCTGATTGAACAAAGCTAAATAAATGGAAAATATATCGTTATATTTTTAAATCGTCGTTTTCCCTTGAAAACGTTTTACAGGTTTTCCTTTAGAAGCTATGGGCTGCTGGTATACCATATAATATTTCAATGATATAATGTTTGTGTAATAGTAATATCCTCTCTATGTTGAGCTGTAAGTGATTATTTCAATATTTTATGTGATTGAAATTTTTAAACTTATACGTCATTTCTTAATGTATATATAATCACCATTTTAATTTTTTGTTAATCTAGGTATGATTTATTTACTCAAAAAATTGCTGCAAAGCAAATAATAATGAGAAGAACAACTGTAAACATATTCAAAATTATTATTACACACTACTGGCCATTAAAATTGCTACACAAAGAAGGCGACATGCTACAGACGTGAAATTTATACGAAAGGAAGAAGGTGCTGTCATATGCAAATGATTAGCTTTTCAGCTCATTCAGACAAAGCAGGTGCCAGTAGCGACACCTACATTGTGTTTAAATGAGAAAATTGTTCAGCCGGTTCCTCATACACAAATTGCATTTGAACGTTGTTGCCTGGTGAAAAGTTGTTGATATGCCTCGTGTAAGAAGGAGAAATGCGTACCAGCACGTTTCTGACTTTGATAAAGGTCGTATTGTAGCGTACCGGGATTGCGGTTTATCTTATCGCAGTATTGCTGCTAGCGTCGGTCGAGATCCAATGACTGTTAGCAGAATATGGAATCAATGGGTTCAGGACGGTAATACGGAACACCATGAGGGATCTCAACGGCCACCTAATCACTAGCAGCCAAGAAGACAGGCATATTATCCACATGGCCGTAATGGAACGTGCAACCACGAGCCACGTCACGAGCCGTGAGTCAAGAAACGGGGTCGTTGGAAGACAACAAGTGTCTGCACCAACAGTTCGACGACGTTTGCAGCAGCATGGACTCTCAGCTCGGAGACCATGGCTGCGGCTTCCCTTGACGCTGCGTCATAGACAAGAGCGCCTTCAATGGTGTGATCAACGACGAACCTGGGCGCACGAATAGCGAGACGTCATCTTTCGAGATGAATCCAGGTTCTGTGTACAGCATCATGATGGTCGCATCCGTGTTTGGCGGCATCGTGGTGAACGCACACTGGCAGCGTGCATTCGTCATCATCATACTGGCCCATCACCTGGCATGATGGTATGGGGTGCCATTGGATACACGTCTCGGTCACCTATTGTTCGCATTGACGGCGCTTTGAACAGTTACATTTCTGGTGTGTTACGACCCGTGGCTCTACCCTTTATTCGAGCCCTGCGAAACCCTACGTTTCTGCAGGATAATGCCAGACCGCATGTTGCCGGTATTGTACGGACCTTCCTTGATACGGAACATGTTCGGCTGTTGCCCTGGCCACCACGTTCTCTTTATCTTTCACCAATAGAAAACGTCTGGTTAATGGTTGCCGAGCGACTGGCTCGTCACCAAACACCAGTCACTACGGTTGATGAACTGTGGCATCGTGTTGAAGCTGCATGGGCATCTGTATCTGTACATGCAATCCAATCTCTGTTTGACTCAAGCACAGGCGTATAACTGCTGTTATTACTGCCAGAGGTGGTTGTTTTGGGTACTGATTTCTCAGGATGTATCCTGCCAACTTTTTTGAAAGTTTAATCACTTGTTATTTCTAGTATAATATATTTGTCCAATAAATATCATTTTGTTATCTGCATTTCTTCCTGGTGTAGCAATTTTAATGGCCAGTAGTGTATTTTCCAAACTATTCTTATTATCAATAGAAATTCCTTTTTTTTATGTATAATAATCGAATTAATTATTTAATGCAAGTTTGAGAGGAGCTTCTTATAAAAAGTAACTTTCGAAGAATTAGGGCTTAAAAAATTCTTAACTTAAGTTCCTCGTTGCTATGATTTTGCTTTAAATCGAATATATTAATGTTTTTGAAATTTGAAAACATTACTTTCAAAATGAATAAAAAATTCCTTAACATAGTTTTCATAAAATAATTATTTAAATTTAATATTAATCAAAAATATTTATATAAAAATGAATGTGAAACACCTTTATATAATTTTATAATAAATAATAAATACTTAAATAAAATTTTTAAAAGTTATCTATTTTAGTGATAAAATATTTAACCTTAAAACCTTTAATCACTTCATGTTGAAACTTTAAAAATTATTTAACAATTCCCCTAATTTATATTTTTTATTTGTAATCTAATTTGAATTCAACCTTAAATTTTACGGCAACCATTATTTTCCCCAATATGAGTTATTTAACATGTAATTTAGCTGATTTTTGTACTTAAAATATGAATTCACACATAAAGATTTGATATTTTATGTTAAGAAAAATAAGATTACACACACACACACACACACACACACACACACACACACACAC
>JAPDSC010092573.1:0-15348 GCA_026290005.1 Latrodectus geometricus | reverse complement strand
TTTTTTTTTTTTTTTTTTTTTTTTTTTTTTTTTTTTTTTTTTTTTTTGCTAATACAGTTTTATATGTCTTTAATGAAATTTGCTTAAAATATTGCATCTAAAGTCTGAATTTCGAAATAATTTCAGCGTTTTGATAATAGATTTAAAAAGCTTTGGATCTCAATTGCTCATTATGAATCCATTTTACTGAAAATAAACCATTTACAAATAAACCAAGCGCTTTAGATAAAAAACAGAACATTTTATTTGGATTCTGAGGATTCAAATTTTCCAAAAGTATATAGATCTATAAAATGCAAAGTTTTTATTATCGTAGCTGATTTTGAACTAATCCATGTTAAGAAACATTTTATATAATGTATATTCTCTTATCCAATTACATTTTCAAGCATTACTCATTGTTACATCACCTCTCATATTTTGACGTCAATTTCTATCACCAGATGCCAACTGTTGTGAGTCATACATTACAGAGATATAATTTCAATTCATTCCCAAGAAAAATCTCGGTATAATTGAAAGAATTTATGTCTTGTGGTTGACTTTCCTCTTGTAATTCAATCATGTGCATTTGTTGTTATTTCTTCTATTAATACAATGCGTGTGTACCTCAAATTCACATATTTTGTAGCTTTTGTAAAGCTTGATGATAAATATTCCTAACTTTTTAATTTCTCAGATATCTTTATACATAGATGATGAAATCTTTTAAACACTTCATATTTAATCATGATTTTACTTTTCATGTACTTCTTTTTCGTTGCGAATTTGTTGTTAAGCAAAATCTTCTCCATGTGTGCATCGCATTTCTAGTTGTTTGCTAACGTTTTCAAGTTTGATGAAAATATAACATACACTGGTTACCAAAAATTAAGAAAAAAATAGTAATAACTTGCCTGAAAATAAGCCACTCTCAATGAAATTTTAAAACGTTGCTAAGTAAAATTAACTAAACAATATGACATTATGTAAAATAGTGTCGCTGCAGGCAGAATATGTCATTTGCGAGAAGTATAAAAATGAATGTACAGCGAAATTTTAACAACTGCCTTCTTTTAACAGAATAACTTCAGTCATGAGCTATTTTGAGAATAAGGGTTGCGCTAAGTCATATATAAGTGGTTAGATGGCTGATTGTGAGTCAATCTCTGATTCGTAGACATTGGAAACAACTTCTAATCACGGATTCAGCATCAGGAATTTTAGCCAAGGACTGCCATGCATGACTACGAGAGCCGACGAAGGATGTTACATTCACGATGAATAGAACCGCAATACCGATTGATACCTTATATTTGGTAGGTTGGTATCCAGATCACTTACGCGTCTTATGCTTCACGAATGTGGTGATTATTTGAGGTGACCTGTTATTTTCATCCCCTTCACTTTACGCCATAGACGAGAATATTTGCAATTGGCACGTCAACATATCCGTAGGACGCGTTATCAATGGTGAGCTGTTCTCCTTACGGATGAGTCTAGGCTTATTCTTGAAACAAATAGTAACCGCATTTCCATTTGGAGAGAACGTGGATTAGGTTTTCCTCTTTCAAATATCCGGGAAAGATATGCATATGGATACGGCAGTGTCTATGTGTGGGAGGTATCTCTTTGACTGGACGCGCAGATATCCATGTTTTTTCCCGTAGAAATATTAATGACCCCTCCTATAGGGATGACATCCTGGATGCTTATGTGTACCCTTATGTCGGACCAATAGTTGTTGCTTTCGTGCTTAAGGATGATAATGTGAGACCACACAGGGATCACATCGTGGGTAGTTATCTTGATCAGGAAATAACTGAGTGCATACTGTAGCCAGCTCACACCGTATTTTAACCCAATCAAATGAGTTTGGGATTCTCTAGAACAACACGCGTAGATGCTCTGATTCCCTCTCCTAAGAGCCTAGCCATGCTTTCAACTGCTTTGGAAAGGCAATGTTTCGCACTTTCTACACATCTAATTTACCACCTAATTTAGAGCATCACACATCACAGCAGTTGCTGTATTGCTTTTCCAGGGGATCATAAACCATAATAAAGGTACTTTTTCTATAACAAAACTACACCTCCCGTGTGTTCATGGCATAAATATGATATATTTTATAACAATATAATTTTCTGATATTTTATTTCCGTGCTATTTTGTACCATCTAATGTGTTGTATAATGTGCGTAAATTTCAATGAATTCCACGCATAACTTTTTAAGTTATTGTTATTTTTTTCTTAATTTATGGTAACTTGTGAATTTTTGAAATTCATGATCATTCACAGTAAATAAACAGTTGTTATAGAATTTCAACAAAAAAAAAATCCCTCTTAAAATGATTTTAAGTGTTTCACAAATATTCCTCACCAAATTAAATTGCTTAAGAAATAATGCAATCTGGAAGAGAAGATTTATTTTTGCTATTTGAAGTATTAGCAGTAAAAACCTATGATTTATTATTTCTTAGAGGCTAAACATTTTTTTTCACCTGATGACTTTAAGTGCTGTACAAGAATTTTTAACTTCATTAAACATTTAATAAAGGAATCAATCTGGTTGAAAGATTTTCTATTTTACTGAAAGATAATAGTCTGAAAAAAATATATAGTTTACAATTCTTTACATTCAAGATATTGTCAGTTCAGTTTATTAATAAATAAATTGAAATAGCGAAATCTTATTTTTCCCCTTCTAATAGAAATATGAACTATTTATTTTTCATTCAGAAATCAAAAGTCAAAACTTTTTATTTAGATGCCTATATTTACACTATTCAGCACGTACATAACTCTAAATTTTTTTTTGGATTATAAATACCTTAGTACTAGTTTAAATTTTAGACTGTGTACAAGCGTATTTGAACTTAAAATATTAAAATACTTTGTAATGATAAGTTTATTATAATAAATTATTATAATAAATTTCATAGATTTTTATTCATCTGTGTTTCCAATTTTTAAGTACTTTGATAACATACAATAAATATGGCCGCAATTGGTTATCAAAAATTCTATTTAATTTCTAGTAGTGCTATTCATCATCAGCATAAATTGTGAAATTAATTTTGAAATTTAAATGTATAGTTAAGCAAAAGTATTATTAACAAATAGTACTTATATTAACTTTCTTTGCTTTTTTAACCTTGAATTAATTTTCATTGAATAATATGATCGCTTTCTTCAATGTAAACTCTAAAAACAATGATCCATTTCATATAACTACTTGAAAAATGAATGTTTTAGTACAAATTAGAATATATTCATATTTTTTTTTCAAAATATAAAGTGTACTACTTCATAAAATTGTTGTACGAGGTATACAGGGAGATCTTTCTTAAAAAGTGACACTGTTTGGAACAACCTGTACTTCGATCTAATATCCGTAATGACACCAAACTTGGTATTTAGACTAATCAAGACATATAAAAAAGGATTCCGTTAGAAAAATTTTAGTTTCAAAAATAACCACTAGGGCATTTTGTGGCGCGTTACAATGTATAAAATGTGAGAAAAGAAAAATACTAACATATACAATCGTAAAGTTAAATTATTAATGTTTATTTACTACATTAACTTCCCAGGTGATGAATTAGACCACATTCAATGTGAGCAACGTTCTTAAAAATAAAAATAATACACTGGTGTGCAATACTTAAGCAACAATGTAAATTTTAAACAGATAGTCATGAAATTGCTTAAAAGAAGTTCTTGTGATCAGTGCAATAAACACGTAATTCAGTAGAATGGTAATGCTTATGCAAATATCAGTGGGCTCGACGCGCACAGTTCAAGATTACAATAAAAGAAAGGACGTAGGAGAAATTAAAGACTTTTGTTTCAAGTGCAAGTAAGTATGTCCGTTAAATATGGCTTGCAGAAATCACCTGGACGGCTGCAAACGTGGAAGAGTGTTTGGAAAACTTGAAGAGGGGCGTAGTGTGACCAGTGTAGCTGAAGAGTTCGTAATCAAAAGTGTCGTATTACGGACTTGGCCTTCGGAACCACAGGTGCAGCTGTTCGAAAGGTCGGTTTTGGCCGCCCCAGGAAAACAAATGCAGTGGATGACCGCTATATCGTATTGCAGGCGAAAAAAATCCGAAACCAGACAGCAAGCGCCATTGCTCAGCAACTATATACAGAAACCGGGTGACAAGTGTCGTGGTTTCCTGGGGCCAGACACCTTCACAAAGGTGGCCTATTCAACCCCGTCCCGAACGCTGCATTTCTTTGACAACTTGCCATCCGCGGCACCATTTAGAGTGAAACAAAGAGCACATAAACTGGACATCTGATCAACGGAGTCACGTCCTCTTCACAGATGAGAGTTGTTTCAGTGCCACAACTCTCATCAGTTGATTTGGAGAGAGGTTGGGACACGATTTCATTCCAGTAACATAATGAAAAGAGACCGTTATGGTTGCACTGGAGTTCTCGTCTGGGGAGACATTATGCTGAACATGCGGACTAAGCTCCACGTTTTCGACAGAGGTTCTTTCACCAGAGATCGATATTATCAGGAGGTAATTATTCCCCATGTGTATCTGTTCCAAGGTGCCATTGTAGCAGATTTCAATTTTATGGATGGCAATGCATGGCCACATCAGACTCATGATGTTCAGCAGCTACTGGAAAGTGAAGATATCACCGGAATGGGTTGGCCAGAGTACTCCCCGGATATGAATTTCATATAACATGCGTGGGATGCTTTGGGGAGACGCATTGCGGTACTATTGCATTCTCCAGGGAACACGCAGCAACTGAAACAGATGCCGATTGAGAAATGAGCACTCTTATCGCAAGAACTGCTGGAAAGTTTGGTGCTGAGTATGGCGAGACGAAGCGAAGCAACCATTGCAATAAGGGCAGAGCATATCTCATACTAAGGAACATCTGTTTGTTATTGTTCCTCTTGGGCAAATTATCTTGTGCAGGGATACTGTAATTTCAATAAAGCATATTTTTGTTTGATTCCATACTGTATTCATTGTATTCATTTTTGTGCAACTTTGCTTTTGTCATCCTTTAAGTACAAAATTATGTTTCTCAGATCTGAATTTCATGCCCATCAGATGATTTCTCGCGGGATTATGGCAGAAAAACTTCCTGTTGCTTAAGTTTTGCACATCAGTGTAATACGTGATTTTTTTTCTGATTCGAAATTCTCGAAGAGCTGCGGATGCATTACATTGATTTATATAATACAGTTTCACCAATAATGCAAATTCCAGTAACGTGAGAGATATGGCCACTGAAGCTTGTTTACTTCAACTGAGATTATTTGTCGGGTCTGTCTACTACTTGCTTTTGTAACCTCTATTACAGGCATTGTCATTGCATAATATTTGCATTTTTCTTTGATACCCGTGTTTTATGCTAATTCTCGTTCTTGTAAACTACAGCAGTGCTATAAAATTCCCTAGAAGTGATTTTTGGAACGATAATGTTTTTTACGAAATCCTTTTTTCATGTCTTGATTAGTCTAAACGCCAAGTTTGGTGCCATTTCGGTAATTAGATCGTGCTACAGAGTGCTCCAAACACTATCACTTTAAGAAAGATCACCCTGTACTTACAGAGTTCATCAAATTTTTTATTCATTAATATCAATAAATTAAATATCATAAATGTACAAGAGAAATTTAAGTACATTTGATATTTAATTTTAAAACCTGATAAGCCAAATTTTTCATTAACTACAGTGCACTTAGAAAATTTTATCTCGATATTCTTTTATTAAATACTTTTTGGTTATTTTTAATACTATAACGTTATTTTTATGATACCTTTGATACTTGCAAAACTACCTTTTTATTACAAATTAATTAATTAATTTATATTTTTTCTCCAAAATATAAAATACAATTCTTCGTAAAATAGTAGTACTTGGTATTTTTACAGAGTTTATCTTTAATCATTATACCCACTAAATAAGATATCACTAATGTCCAAAAAATATTTAAATGCCTTTGATATTTAAGGAGATATACTGGTAAGACATCTCTTCCATTAACAACTGTGAGTGAACAAACTTTAGAACTATATTCCTTTCATAAATATTTTTTAGTATTTTCAATACTAAAAAAATATTTATAAATGATCTAAAAAATGCAGTACCTATAATAGATTTCTGTTTGATAAATGAATATGATGTGAGAAAAAAACAAATGTGAAGTATTTTATATATGTGATTTATTTCTTCTGCTTACTTACTAATATAATACTTGAGTACTCAAAATGCTTTTAAAAGAGAAGACTTATACGAAAAAATGGAGAGTTTAGAAATGTAAGAAAAATGGTCTTTAAAAAACTAGGCATGTTTAAGAGAAAATATTTAAAAAATGGCTGTTACGAAATGCTGTGTTTTTTCAAATTGAATATTTTTAACGAAATCATATAATAAAAGGAAAACTCTGTGTTGGTATCTTATCCTACTTTTATCACAATCTTTTAGCACATTGTCTAATACAGTTTTTCTAATTTAATTTCAATATCACCATTTGAATAAAGTAAGATTAATTTACAAGAACTGACCGATTACGAAATTAATCATATCGGCTATATTTCATTAATACAATTGAATTATTCAGCAAGTAACAGTAATTATTAAATAATTAATTATTATTAAATTGATAAAATAATTTAATGTTTTATGTAATTTCTTTTTATTTATTTTATTATAACCATACATAAAAATTACGTTCGTCTAAATGTTATTTCAAATCATTCTACAAATGTTTCTTTTATATTTTATTAAATAATGAATTTTTATTAATTGAACAATGAAAGAATATGTTGAACCACTTATGATTCACCTAATTGTTAAATTTATTCACAGTTTTGTAATGATTTATAGGGTCTTACATTGGATAATCTAATGTTTTGTAGTGGCATTTATTATCAAATGTTATTGATTTGACTATTAGTTTATCCATTTGTGCTTAACAGCGTTTGAAGTTTTATTAAAATCGATTTTGCAATAAAGTTAAGTTTATTAGAAAATAATGAGGTTGCTATGATTAATCCTTTGGAATATCGAAAATGTTAAATAAAGCAGTATTCACATGAAATTTTTTAATGAAAATTACTTATTATTATTTTAATAAGTCAAATACCCTACATCATTTTTGATGATAAAAAGTGAATTATTAACTTATATAACCATATAGATTTAGAAAAAATTTACTTTATATTTAAAATTAAAGTAAATAGTATATCAAAAGAAAACATGTCTGTCAAAAGCATCAAATTTTCAAAAAGTACTTATAAATGTTTTAAATCCTGAAATTTATTTAAAATATCTATCAGTACATTCATAGTAAGAAAAAGTTCAAATTTATACAAACATCTAAGAATTTATACTTTTACTACATCGAATATATATATGTTTGGTATTTTTTTATTTTGGGAAAGAAGTAATAGATCCATGAAATAATTGAATCTATTATTAATCCATCTGAATTCAAACAATAAGAAAGCTGAAAATAATCCATTAAAATATTTGTAAAATAATGATTTGTTTGCTAAACAAATGGAAAAGTAATTACAAACTGTTAGAAGATTATATTTACAGAAGATTAACAAGTTTCATAAGCTTAACAATTAATTGAATGTAATGATAAACTGTCATATTGTGATGCCTCATTCACCGTGTTGATATTTGATTAGTTCGGTATATGTGTTTTACTGAGATGATTAGTTCCCCGTTGCTCATTAACATCAATTCTCTCCATGTGGTACTTTGATACATCACTTTACATTATGGCCGCAGATTCACAATTTATTAACATCGTGAGTACGATTATGACAGCATGGTAGATATTATAATTGATAAATAACATCTTCCTTCTAGAATCTTCAAAACGTATAGGATGGTCATAAAAATATAAAAACAAATATTATCAATTTCCAAAAGAATACAAAATTATTCTTTCCCCATCCTTCTCAACTATAAAACTTTTAAAATTAATCTTTAATATTCTATAAAAGAAGTTATGCTTAGAATATAAATTTAAAATTACTTTCGATAGTTATTTTTAATAGTTAAAAAACAAAATGAATTTACACTTCTCTAAGATTCATATTAAATTTGAATGTTGATGATTATGGTTAAAAGATAAACAAGTAAGAAAATAATGTGAAAATTTTAAATATTACTACAAAGCTTTTATTAAAATAACAACACTTATAAGTGTAAAAAGTATCTTCCTCTAAAGACGAGGAAGCTCTAAAATTTTATCTAAATTCTTATTATTGAATGTTTAAATGTAAATGTTTAAAGCTAAGCTCTGTTTAGTATTAACTATATTATATTCTATAATTAAAAAGAAATTTTCTTAAAAAACCATTTTTGAGATTGATTTGCTTCTTTTTAATTTAAGTTTCATGTTAGTTTATCAATTCATTGAACCAAACAAGCATGAAAATTTAAACTCTTCAAAAACATTTATAATTTTTTTCCACGCAACAAAATACATTTATTTTAAAAATATAAGGGATTTTTATTTTTAATAATAATTATTCACGAAAGTGCATTTTATTACAGAAAGAATAAAATTTAATCTCTATTCAAAAAAGAATAAATAAAACATAAGTACAATAAAATAAAATAAATAAAAAAAAAAAAAAAAAAAAAAAAAAAAAACAAACCTTACATTTGACATTTCAATATTTTCTTTATTTTTCTTATGAATTCTTAGAAAAATCAAATTTGGAGAAAATTTCAACAACTTTGCAGGTAAAACCACTGGTCATGAAATTCCCGTTGTGGCCCAGTCATAAAATGTGACCCATGAAACTGGGTGAACTTTAACCACTTGACATTTTTAAAATGCAAATTTGAGTAAAAATTTTCTCAATATTTTATGCATCAATTCTGGCTCTATATTCTCTTTACGTACATTTAAAATTTCCCATTTTCCATGATAAATTTATCTGTTATGTAAACAATAACATATGCACCTATTTGGTTATTGCTTTTCTCAATTTAAAGCTCATTTTTGAAGTTTTATAGTGAAAGTTTATTTATATTTTAGTAATCTTGCAGGCATACAAATTTTTTCCTAAATATAATTTTAAAACAAATATGGGTTTTCTTCGTTTCAATTAACAAATTGGGTATTTAAGTGATAATAACACTCTTTAAACAAATGAATGCATATTTATAAAAAATATCTCATTAATTTGTAAGGAATTTGATTAAATTCCTTACATATTTGTCTAATCTTTAATTGAAATTTTTTCTCATAATACAAGAAGTTAGTTAGATTTATTTTTCAAAAATAGCTTTTTTTTATTTTTTTATCCAGGCTGTCTAATTAAAGGGAATAAGAAATGAGATGACATTAAATTTCGTTACTAAAATAAATGTATTCGATGATTTTTTTTCAAGTTATGAAAGAAGTGACTTAAATATTCATTAAAATGCTAACAATCACTAATTAAATTGCTGTATAAATTTTAAGGGCTTTAAATGTTCAAAAAAAATTATAAAATAAATAAATATAAATGTAAAAATTTTCAAGATATTAAATGTATTTGGACGTCTTTAAAACTTTTGATGTATTTTTAAATGTATTTATTTTATTTCTTTTCTAAATTATGTAAACCAAAACGAATTGAAATTAAAGACGTTTGAACATTTAGTAAGCCATTTTAAAATAATTTTTGTATATTTCAGGAATTTTGCAGTGAGTGCAATGACTACTTTAATACATATTCTATTATTTAAATTTTATGCTCCTAATTTTACTATTTTATATTTGTTAAAAATAACAAGTTGCTTAACGTAACTATAATAATGAAAATTGCTTCTAACGGAAATGCTTGTTGAATTTTATAATAAAATTACCACATTTGCATTTAAAGAAATAACATTACTTGACATTTATAATAAACATATTCAAACAAATTTTTTCAAAATACAAGACTAGAACAAATAAAAAGACAATTAATTTTTGTTTAAATATTAAGATAATCTTTAGTTGAAATGAATAAAAAATGAAGATTGAGGAAAACAAAATAAGGTTCTTAAATGAAAAATTGAAGTATTAAAACTATTCAAGAAGAAAAAAGCATCTATTCAATTTATATATTTGAATTTGATTTAAACATCATTTTTAAACTGTAAAACTCTTTAAGAAAGAGATTCCTCAAAATTGTTGAAGAGAAAAATCTTTAGTTGAAAAAAGTATCCGAAAAAAAGGAAAATATCTACTTGTAGTTTGTAGAAAAAGAACTCTTACAAAAGAATTTTCCTTTTAAAAGATTTTTATTTTATGATAAGTTACATTCTCTATAAATTCTTTTAGTACATGAAACTTTATATTACAAAAAATGTAGCACATAGTTTGAAAATGGTCCATCCAACTTTAAATTTTACAACACTCATTTTGTAAATTTTACTATGTTAAAATTCGTATATTATCATTTTAAAAGACATATATTAAAACATTATTAATTATTATTAACAATGTCCTCTTTGTAAATTAACAATAAAACTAAAAATGTACAGCAAAAAAGTCTACTTGACAGCATTTTGAGTACACTGTTCTAGTACGATCTAAACTGTGTCTTTTATTCCAAATTTATAGGAATTTAAGAATGATCGTAACATTTTTAACATCTTTATAATTTTTATCACTTTACCAATTTTAACAGATATTAAAAATATAAATATAAATTTTTGGAAATCTAGGATTTGAAGATTATGTTCCTAATCTACTGCTTAAATTAATTCTAGTAAAACTGAACAAAAATTAATTTAATAAAGTAGTATAAACCTATATAAATAATTAAAATTATTATAAACTCAAACTCACTTAAAGGAAATTTGATAAAAATACAAAAGTTAAAATTAAAATTCTTCCAAGTCAATAAACTCTTCAGCCTCATTAATTTATTAAATTCCAAGGAACTTAAATACACTGACTATGATATTTTTTATATAGAAATTCACACACAATCAATTTTAAATCTCTCTCAATGCAGGAATGAGAGAATATTATATGTTAAATGTAAATTTCAATGCATATGTTAAATATATTACTTAAGTTCTTGCATTCTTTATATGTATTACATTTATAAATGCTAGTGGGTGAAATTTCTTGAGAGAGATGAGAACACAAATAAAAATTAAACATTAATGAAGAACTTTAATAGAAATTAAACATTTTTATTATACTCTTCATTGATAGAATGAAGTGAATACCAACAGAGTTTCTTGCTACTTTATACAGAATTAGGAAATTCTAGGGCTCTGTTCCAGTAGAATGAAGCATTTTCTAGCGTGTTTTAAAAGTTAAAAAAAGGAAGGAAAATTAAATGATCTTTTTAATCACGCATTTATTAGAAATGACAACCCCTGGTGGAGCCTTTACCTTTACGCCACAGCAGCTTTAATGGACGAGGCCATTAAGTATCATCTTATTTTCTTAAGAAACAGCAGATCAATGGTATAATTGTTTTTGATCTAGAACATGTCTATGGCCTTCTTCATTTAATGTCTTTGGGATTATCATCAGAATTTGTGCTGATAAATAAGGACTGTTATAAGACTAAATGCTTAACATATTGACTACACATTATAGTTTTCTGGACCTTGATTTAAAATCACTATAAAGTAAATTGGATAGTTATCTTTATGCCTTGTATAATTCGAAGAACTTTTTAATTCAGAAGAGATACTCAAACAGAAAAGTATTCTTAACAGGTCAGAAAACTCATATTATGATAAATCCCTTGTTCAATAGGAAAACTGCCAAGACCTATAAAGCAATAAAATTGTGCGACCATAGTTTGAAAGGAACTAACTCTTTTTAGAAGCTATTGTGGAATAACATTCCTTCTCTGAGATTCTCCTTAGTATAATATGATTGAGCCTTGGTAAATATAATTGTTTCTTTTATGCCCTACATCTTGACAAATCCAAGTTATCGGTCACTACATGTATCATAGAGATATGACAGAATATCTAGAAACAAATACTTTGGAATGACGGCAAGAAATTTCTTCCCTGAGGTAATCAAATGTTTTTTTGTTTTTTTATGTCATTACTCAAGTGCTATCCTTTTTTATTGATTCAGTGTTTTCAAAAAAACTGTATTAGTTCCACAAATTCCGGATTTTTTCTCTGCTTTATTGCGATATATGTATAATGTAGTAACAAATGTAGAAGTGATAACATTTGATGGCTTATCAACCTTTCCCACTGAATTTCAGGACAAACTTTCAACAACTTATTGTTTTTTCCCTATTGATAAAGACAATTAAAGTATGTCTCGTATTTATAAGGTCAATTTTACAAGTTCTTCTGCATGAACTTTTAAGCCAGTTAACTAACATAAATCATGGTAAGAGTATTCGCCCAAGAAATAACTTATACAGTAGCAAGGCATTCTTTTTGAAATTTAGGATAATTTTTCTCAGTTTTAAAGTCAGCAAATTATAATTTATAATTTTTTTAATGTCATATTTCTAATAAAATAGTTTTAATAACATAGCTATTTACATCCGAAAGTAATATTTTTGCATTTTTATCATAAAATCAAATTAGTGTATCAGAGACTTGTACTTGTTTCATACAGTTAAAATTATCTATTTTTTCTCGGTCATAATGAAATTTAGAATTATTTTAATATTTTTAAATAGTGGGATTGATTACAAAATTATATGGTAATGAATATCTTACTAAGAGTTGAGTCCCTAAAAGAACTTAAAATCGTGGATTTTTTTTCATTGGAAAGTATTTCATGGTCATTAATTCACCTGAATCTAGTTGGGCACTTTTTATTGATACCGTGATTTCTAGAAACTTAATTTCTAAACTCTGAAGAGACATTCTTTTAAAATTAGTATAAGTTAGGTTAAATACAATGTTCCAATGTTAAAATTGGTCATCGTAAAATAGGAAACTTAACAATATCCACTATGTTTCCAAGATAATGTCCCATTTTAATTCTTGTAGAGGGTTTCTATCATTCTCTTTAAGTTTCTTGGGGCATTGTAAAGACAAAAGTGCATCATTTTGAATTTTAACGAAATGAAAGTTATCGTTATAGAATCGTTATGAAAGTGACCTTTACGCAGTTCATCTGGTCCATAAATTAAAGTCCAGTGACGATTAAAACTTAGCTAATTTTAAAATTTAAAAAGTATAGTATACACCATAAATTTTGAAACGTTTATGGCTAATGATACCATAAAATACATAAAATATGAGTAGTTTATAGCATTGTTAACATGACGATGACGGTAAGAGGTTTTTCATAATCTTGTTAATAGTCTACAGAGTGTCTTAGTATTCCTCTTTTTCCTTAGGACAACAGGAAACTTCTTATTAATTCCGTTTCTTTATAAAGGACACTATTTATGACTTTCGGCATATTAGATTTTGAACCTCAGAATTATTATGTTTTACATTCACATTTATTCTGGTTTTTCTTGTTTATTATAATATCACAGGTAGAGCATTAACTAATTTAAAATTTGCTGCTGAAATTTCACAGTCAGTTTCAAAAAGTAATGTTTAAGAATAATTGATCAGAAAAGAAAATTCACTTTAACACTTAAGTAGATTCGATGTCTTTTGAAACTGAAATATTGTTCTTTCAACATTATTGCATTGCAAATATACATACTTTTGAAAATGAATTCGGTTTCAGGCTAAGATTAGTAGCTGAGAACTAGGGAAGGAAATCTAGAACACGTGTAAAAAAAACCCTAAAAGTCGAAAATTCAAATTCCAGCTTTGGCTTTGATCATCATGTCTTTGAAGAGAAAGGTGCTAATAAATTTATTGATTAGTAGATTTTAAGCCAGATACTAGATTGTGTAATTTGTATCTTAATTAGATATTTCATTCAGTGGTTAAAACTGGTAATCTATAAAAATCGGTTTCAAAATCCAAGAAATTAGTTGAAGAAATTGCTTTAATTTTAAATATTTTCTCTATTCAAAATGAATGACATGCAATGGATACCACTGTTAGTGGATTTACCTGGTTCATAAGCACATTCTTTTTATTTTCAAAGTTTCAGGCAATTTACAGACATTATTCGCACACCGTAGAGGGACAAAAATAAAACTATTAAAAAAATAATCATGAAATTGTTCATTAATTGATGACCTTCATGAATAATTCTGAGCAATATATGGAAAAATATAAATTGCACACATGGATGTATAAAATTTTTTTACTGCGTAGATTCTATTGCTTGTTTCAAGATACCAAATACTTAAATATGAAGTTGTAAATAATAAATTTCATAAAATGAAATGTTTTTAAATATATTACAATTAATACTATATTCCTTTTTAAGAGTTCGTGATGATATCTTAATTAAAATTTCATCCAAAGTGAAAAATCCTTTAATGAAAAACAAAACTTTGTGAGGTTTTACAAAACAAAGTATTCAAATATTTTTTTCATTCTTTTTTCCCATTTTGTGCAAGTAAGTATATTATTTATCATTTGTGGCATTTTATGTCAAAGTTTTTTTTTCTAATTACTTTGTGTAATCAATTATTATATTTAGCTTACTTAAAGATCTAGTGACTTTCTTTTTCCTCATACATTAAAATATAAAATCAATGATTAAAGAAAAAGACACCAATATTTTAATTTATTATAGCTTAAAAAATAAGCAAAAATAAGTTATTTAATGGAAGGCTCAATGTTTACAAAATGGAAATCGTTTTATTACTTTTTAAATTATATTCAATATTTTTTATAAAGAGAGTATTTTTAGAAAAGTCGATTATACTGAAGAAATTGTTCTAAGATGTAAAGTAATTTTCCAAAAAGAGAAAAAAAATTTCTTATTTCATAAAGAAAAATCAATTACATGCTTCATCTTTATTCTTAGATTTTTTTTAAGAAAAGCAGGAAAGAATTCGCAGTAAGAAAGAAAAATTTTTTCCCAAATTTTTTCAGCTCATAAAATATAGAATTATTTCAGAAAAAAATCTCTAATTATGAAGTATCCAAATGTTTTAGCTGCAAGCTATTTCCTTTCTTTATTGTCTTATGTTAAATTACTCGTGTACCAAATGTATTTGAAGTTTTGTAATTTTTCTCTCAAATTTTTATTCATGAAAGTGTTATCACATATGTATTTAAACTTTTATAACTTTTCAATATTAAGCAAATAATATTCATATTTTTTCACATATTGTACATTATTTTAAACATACAGCATTTAATAACAATTAATATACGTCAATTGTTTTTACAAATAACTAATATTTAATTTTTAGAAATTTTATCAAATGATTTTAATATTTTCAAAATTATATTTAAAGTATGCTTCATATGAGTAAATATGAGATAGGATAATTTTTTGCCTCTTTGTTCTAAAAGAT
>JAPDSC010092572.1:3268-15062 GCA_026290005.1 Latrodectus geometricus | reverse complement strand
TATATATATATATATATATATATATATATATATATATTATCAAAATGCCATGATAAATTGATAGCCATAGAAAAATTTTTTGAATTTCTTTTGTTACAAACAAAATAAGAAAAATTTTTTGACAACAATACATTTATTCAGTACAGAAGTTTTGTGATTTCTGAAATATATCTCCTTAACCTTGTATTTCAGTGTTTTTTTTTTTATGGAAAAAGCATTTTTAAATTTATTTAGTTTTTCTCGTTTATCTTGAGCCTATGGTTAGCCCTCTTGACTTTGGTTCAATAGTTCACAGGTTCAAATCTCACGTTGTATTTGGATGTTTGTAGTGGTTTGGGTTCCACTTTAAATTGTAAAGTCCTGATCTAATTAGCCATCATCTACATAAAATGACAATTACTTGACAAACATTACTAATTGAGCTCGTTCATCATGATTATTTGTTTTCTGAAGTATGTGTTCACTTGAAATTAATAAGTTAAATAATAAATTAATTTAATCATAGGTTTCTATTTTTATCTCAAAAATTGGTTTGGTATTCTTAATAAAAGTTATTTTTGAAAATACGGCAAAATAGTGAATTGAGCATAGTCATTATATTCATTGTACCATATAAAAGAAGATAAATTACAATTTAGAAACATAATCTATGATAAGTGTTAAAGTGCTAAAAATATGCATACTCGTGATTTTTTTTTTTTTTTTTCCTCAAATCACTTGATTAATCTTTTGTGTGCACATTTATTTGAATATTTTTTTGGCATTTAGAGCACATTTAATTTTTTGGTGTATAAAGTAATTTGTAAGGAAGGCATATTTTATGCAAGAATTAGTTTATTTCATGATTTATTAATATGTTTATAATATTGGGATAACTTATATATATATATTTAGTATTGCAAAAAAGAAGAACTTAAGGACAAACAAATTCTTGTTAGAATAAAAAGATACACTTTGATAATGAAACTATTTTTCCCATTGCAACCGATACAAATAACTTTGAAATAAACAAAAATGAACATGTTAGATACTCAATATCTATCCAATTTCTTAGGATTTGATTTTAGATCGAATATCATAATTTTAGAGCCATCTGTGGTGAATGTTGAATACAAAATGTGTTAATCATAGCATAGATTGAGTCTCAATATCTCAAGTTATATTAATGTAATTTTATTTTATAATTGTATGCCTTATAATTTTTTAAGTATTAGTTAACAAATTATATTGGATGCATTTCATTTTCTACTTAACAGAAACTTGGAATAACAACAGGTACTTCTATAAAAGAAATAAAATGCTTCCTTTGGTTACATGGAGACGTTAAAGTTTATACTTTTACTTATAGTGATTATGACTTATACCCTATAGCTATTATAAGGCGTTTTGTGATATTTATTATACAATTGTGTGCTTTCCAGGAGAACTTTTTATAGATAGCAAGTTGTATTCCATATCTCTGGAAAGTCTGGAACTCTCCCAAATTACTGATCCTAATAAATGTACATTCACAAGCATGCCAGCCATCTCCTATTGTTCAATAATAGCTGGGATCAATAAGACTTTAAGGACACTTATATTAAATAAATTTTTATTGATATTATTAATTGTGAGGATTTTAATTAATATAACTTTATTCTTGCTCTCTATATAAATAATATGCAGTAAAATCAGTAATTATAAATAAGGTATCCATGTGAACTGGAATGGTAAAAGTGTGTATTATGGTTAAAGAGACATTGGCAATTTCTTCGCCTTCTAGCTGAAGATGACTTGGATATTGGAATTAATTTAGTAACCATAATAGGTATTAATTGGATCTTTCTGAACAAAAGCATCTTTTTAAGAAACAAGGAAACAAAATTATATTTTTAAATCACTTATCCTAAAGATACATAGGAATACCATAAACATTAACATGTGATTAAATTTTAAAGATATTGTAAATAAACTGAAATCTTAGAAAAAATGCTTCAATAAATGAACTGTCTTAAATTTTGTTATAATTATGAAACAATGAACAAAATTTTCCTAAAAAGTTTTTCTTAGTTAAATTTTTAATTAGTAACAGGAATCTAATTAAAATTTGACTAGTTAACTGACAAACTTAGATTTTCTAAATAAATTATATTAATTAGAATTCTATTTAAGAAATGAATATTTTTAAATTGAATTTTTCTGGTATATATACAGTAAAATACATGTAAATACATAAATTCTGGTATATATACAGTACTTATACAGTAAAATATTTTACTATAATGGAAAATTTTGATAGAATTTAGGATTTTTGAGGTAGTAAAATAAAAACTTTTTGGAATACAAATTAAAATTCCTCAAAAGATAATAAAAGAAATTTAATAATATATTCTGAGAAAATAGAATATATGATTATTCAACTGTAACCTAAATTAATAGGATTTTACTGCTTTTAGTAGAAATAGTTAAATATTGACATGGTTAAAATGGTACTCAAATAATGAAAAAGATAAATTTCTTACCTTGATTTTTCGAATTCAATTTTATTAAATATATAATAACAGTGATGTTGAAAGTATGAAAACACAAATAATTCAAATGCAGATGGTGGAAATTAAAATTTAGGAGTGTCTTTAATTAAAAATTACTCATACTATATAGTTTCAACATCAACCTATACTTAATGGTTAATTGCTTTAAGTAAATTTTTTGGCAACAAAAGAAAGCCCTCAGATTTCGCTATATTTATCTGTTTACTGCCTCAGATTTCGCTATATTTACCTGTGACCGTAACGCTCCTTTTAGCCCTTCCTGCAAGTAATTTATCAAGGTTAATTTACTTTGTGCTTTAAAATTATGTATTTTTATGTGCTAATTGCACTTATAAGCAATCAATCGGACAATGATCCCTTAAAACAGCTATTGAATTATATAATTGCAAAACAGTTTTTTCACCTGTTTTAGAGACTTGCATTCGAATCCCGCTTAGGACTTAAATGATATGTTGTGGTTCAGAATCAATTTAAAAATTTTTGTCTCTAATTAGCCCTCATGCAAACCAAACTTGTTCTAAAGAACATGTTGCTTAAGCAACAAGCTCTTTAGAATACTCTTATGCATTATAAGAATCGTGTATGAAAAAGTCATTTAGATATCTATGAAAATCTATAAACTGTCAAGATTACTATAATCACTATTAAAAGAAGCATGATACGAAAAACAGCTTTTCTTTTATGAAATTGGAAATCTGTATGAATTCCAAAGCATAAATTCTGCATTCTATTCGAGAAGTTAAAAAAAATAAAAGAATAGAGAAAAAAATTTCCGAATGAAAGAGTCGGATGGTTTGCTAATGAACTTAAAAGAAGTTTTTACTTGAATTGAATGAAAATTAAAAATTACGGATTAAAAAAAAAAGTTTAGTTTTTCTCTAACTTGAAGTTTTTGAAAAAACTTTCAGATATTGAAGAACTTGTTTTCAAAATAAAGATTTTTAAAAGTAAAAGACAAAATATGGGGATCTTTTAATCAGTTTATCAGATACAAAGTTTTTATTTTACGTTCTTCAAATTGGAATAAAAATTTTAAATTACTTTCATTCATGAACGGAAATTTTCTCTCCATTACACTTTGTTTACACTTTTGAAGATTCCACCTTTGATTGTTCTGTATAAAGATCAATTAAACTAATTTATATCGCAGTGTAGCAGTTCCAATTTCTCAATTTTAAGTACCATAGCATTCTCAAACATTGTCTCTTATATTATTGTCTGGACAAGTGTTGATCTCGCACAAGTTGAACAGTGTCTGGCTTTAAGATATATTTTCAAAGACGAATCTTGTTTTTCTCTTAATACTGATGTCACTTTTACACACGTGTGTTGAGGCAAAGAATTAAGCCGCACAATCTAGCATTTGTTACTGAGCTACAAAATGTGGTAAAACTATGTTTTAGGATGCCCCCTTGGCGAACATGGCGATTTTTGTTGGCACAGAACAATCAATTGCTATGTTGCAATCAGAATACGATTGAGTTTTTCCCAGCTTGGCGATCAATCGTGATCACAACTTGGCGAAAATCAAAGGGGCACCTTAAAGTATAGTCTAACACAAATTGCCATTATACTTGTTGCAATTATGAGGAATGATCTACCTGGAGGTCCGTTTACCTTTATTATCTAAAGCAGGGGTAGGCAACGCAGTGCCCGCGGGCCATGCCCCCCCCCCTATCGATTTTTAATGCGCCCTCGCTGGACTAATGTAAATGTATAATACCCAGAGCGATTTATCTACTCTTGTCAAACGGCGATATAAAGCAAGCAGTCAGTCGAGTTTAGGATTGTGCATAGATTAGCAGTTTGCTAATTTTGACCGTATCTAATAACACGCACGTATTTTTTGTTAGTGTGTGATCGTATTTCGAATAGACTGTGCATTTAAAACTACCAAGTAATCTGAAATAATTCTTTTCTTTCAAAACCCTTCATGTATAAATGTAAAAGAAAAAAAAACATTATTTTAACGATGAATGGGAGCTTCTATGTTGTTTCGTTGATTACAAAGGGAAGTGTATTTGTTTGTTGTGTAATAACAGTGTTGCGATTCCCAAGAAAAGTAATATTGAACGACATATTAAGATCGTTCATAGCAATTTTGATAGTGACTATCCAATGAATTCTGAAATTAGAAGAGAAAAAATTATTTCTTTAAAACCTTCAATAACTAACCAGCAAAGTCTTTTTACTAAACCTCTGCAGCAACGATCGCTACATATAAAATATCGCATTTGCTAGCTAAGAATAAAAAACCATTTACAGATGGAGAGTTAGTGAAAGAAGCCATGTTAGAAGCTGCTGATTCACTATTTGAAGAATTTAGAAATAAAAAGGAAATAGTTTCAGCTATAAACACGTTGTAATTATCAGTGCGAACTGTTACTAGAAGAATTGAAGTAATTGCGGAGAATTTGGAGGCAGAATTAGCAAATGATATGGAAAATTGTATTTTCTTTTCGCTACAGATGGATGAATCGACAGACGTGACAAATATATCGCAATCAGCAATTTGCGTGAAGATGGTATTTTCTGATTTTACAACAAAAGAAAAATTCCTTACAGTTCTGCCATGAAAGGAAAGCACCAGAGGAAAAGATATCTTTTCTACTTTTAAAAAGTATGTAACAGATGTAAAATTACCTGTACACACACTACACGAAAATTATCGTCAATTACAACAGACGGGGCACCAGCGATGACTGGTAAGAAAAAGGATTTATTGCCTTATGTAGACAGGATTCCTTATTCCCGAAATTTATTTCTTATCATTGCCTCATACATCAGGAAATGTTATGCCCAAAAACAATCGGTTTTCAACACGTATTTACGATAGTAACAAAAATTATTAATTCCATAAGATCGGGAGCTATGCAACACAGATTGTTTAAACTACTTTTAAA
The DNA here is from genome assembly GCA_026290005.1 of Latrodectus geometricus. Taxonomy (NCBI): domain Eukaryota; kingdom Metazoa; phylum Arthropoda; class Arachnida; order Araneae; family Theridiidae; genus Latrodectus; species Latrodectus geometricus. Next base: position 9,628 of record JAPDSC010092572.1, on the reverse strand, counting down.
AGATGAGGACGTTCATTTCACAGATCTTCTTTTATATACTGAAGTGAGGTGGCTGAGCAGAGGTAAAATACTTGAGCGGTTTATCATCCTTTTGCCACAAATAAAGGAATTTATTGCATCAAGAGACGAATTTTACGAGCAATTAGAAAATAAGGATTGTCTAATCGACCACGGATTTCTGACAGATATAGCGGCAAAGTTGAATGAATTAAATTTAAAAATACAAGGGAAAAATCAGAATATCGCTGACATGATTAGTACAGTAAATGCATTCAAATGCAAGTTAGTGTTGTTGAAATCCCATCTATTGAAAAAATCCTTATCACATTTACCAAATATAAAATATACTGTTGAGAGTTTAAATTTGAATAATGAAAATTTTACTGCTACATCATTTTTAGAAATTATAGATAAGCTAATAGAAGGGTTTTCTTCTAGATTTGAAGATTTTGCAGCATTAGAATCCGTTCTAAGATTTTTCATAAATCCATTCAATGTTACTGAAGATGATGTCCTTGAAATAGTCTCAGTGTATTTCGAGCTTCATAATATCGAAGACCTAGAATTAGAAATAATAAACTGGCAAAGTGATATTATTTTAAAAGCGCATAGTAATGATAAAATGTTTTGGAACTTAGTCGATGAAAATAAGTATCCTATTTTAAGGAAATGTGCGCTAAAAATTTATTTATATTGTGCAACAACATACAATTGCAAGTCTTTGTTCCTCTCTAAATACCATCGAATCAGTTGATCTGTTGTTATATTCATAGCAGAGAGTTTGTCTCAAAGGCATTTGGTTACATAATAGAAATCATACCTCACCAAGCATCTATTTATACAGTTGTCAACAGATTTTTATTATCTACTAAAATTAATATTTGAAATTCTGTTTCTAATCAAAAGACATGTTTTTAGTTATGAATTCGTAATTTTTGTTCATAAACGCAATTACGATGAAGAAGCCGAGACTTATAGTTATAACTTAACTTTTTCGGAGTGCAAATCATATATTTTATTTCCAGGTGTTATTAATGTTTTAAATAAATCAGTAGATCTCTACATAAATTTTATAAGTTTAGCTAGAAATTCTCAAATATAACAGCAATAATTTTTTTCTAAGTTGTTCAATTATGTCTCGTAGAAGACATTGAGCAAATTTTTTAATTCAACCGAGGAAGAATAGTAGCTTATAGAGATTTAGGATTACCCATCAAAGAAATCGCTGATCGTATTACATGAAACCAAGAACTGAGGAGGCGATCTTTAATCATTGCTGCAGGAAAGGATTGTGCATTGATGGTGGCGATCGCACCCGTCTCATTGCACGGGATAGTAGGCTGTTATGGACATTTAAGTAATGGGTCATTCAGTCACATCATGAACCAGTTATTTAGTTTGTTAAACATTATGCTCGTACCTTTCGACTTCGTTTGCAACTGAATGGACCATCTGCAATGGATCTATTGCTTCGGTAATTTTTGACTGAATTTAGCGAGCATTTGCGCCCCTCGGCGTGATAAACGACGAACATTGAAATCCTGAATATTACGGCCTCAATAATATCAGCCTTTTGAACACATTTATTTCTTTTCTCATAAAGGTCGATGGAATGTGAAATCAACAAGCAGATCGATTGTTTCTGATCATTTTGATTTGATAACATATTTTGAATTACGCACGAGTCTATCAAAAGGTATTAAATTACAGAAAATAAAATAAGAAACCTCTTTTATCACATATTTATAAAGTCTCTTTTTCTATTATTATTTATTTCTTCCGTGCAATTAGTAGTTTCTTTTATTAAAAGATAAAATAATTTTTTATTAGGAAAAACTATGAAGTTTCAATCTTCTTAAACTATTTCCTTCTAAATCTCGGGCTCTTTTTTATATAATATTTTATGCACTGATTTTTTACAATAATCATTGTAAACTTATTTTAAAAAAAATCTCTAAATTTTGATGTGAAATGTGTGTGTGTTGACGCCAATAGTTATTATTATTATAATCATAAGATATCGGATGAGTCAATATTAGGTTGGGGAAAATGTAATCCATTATTTTTTCGGTAGATGTCTGTAGTGATCGATATCTCGTGAGGTATCTATCAAACAATTTCAGATTTATGCTCGTTGGAAAGGTGAAATTTGACACTGAAATATCTTCTTGTAGTTTTTTGTTTGATTAATTCAGTTACGAGTAGAAGGTTTTAAAAATGGAAGACAACAAACAGAAAATTCGATACATTTTCGTTTTTCTCTTGTAACGGCGAAAAAGATAGCTAGGTGGCTAAAATTGTGAAAGGTGTTTATCGTCCTATATAAGACTGTAACAACCAGTTACGTACAATTTTTGTTTCGTCGATTCCGTTCGGGTATTTTTGATGTTAGAGATGCACCTCGCATGTGGATACAGCATCGTCGAAAATGTCTATAAAATATCAAAAATGATCGAAGTTAACCGCATGTCAGCAGTCGTAATGCGCAAGACCTAAAAATCTACATGAAAGCTGTTTTAAATTCTTTTTACAAAGGAAATCCAAAAGAAGTTACATAAAGTTCACTTAAAAATAATGGATTTTTTTCCCCAACCTAATATTTTGAAAGAATTTAATAGCAATTTCATTGTTTTCTGATGATATTTTAACTGAATTACTTTCACTAGAAGTAAAAGATTTCATTTATTTTTCATCGTCTCATATTGTTGAAACAAAATCTTTTTGATTTATTTTTTATAAGTGTTTTGGAACAATTATGAATACATTTAAAAACTAAAACGTTATATATTGTTATGTTGTTGAAATTGACCTTTCCCTTCTAAATTATTTTGGAACACACACAAAAAAAAGGACGAAATATGGCGTAATTTTGGTAAAATACTGAGTAGAAACGTATATGTATGTTCACTTATAAAAACTAACTATGTGAATATAACGAAGATATCAATCCCCCCTGTTAGTTGACAATTTACAACCCCCACTTCTGGTTTAGCGAATCAGTCATCGGATAGTTTCAGTCAATATACAGCCATAGATTCGTAATACGCATTCAAAAGGGTTTTGCATTTAATTGACTATTCCTAGACTTTCATCAATAGCCCAGTTGCAGATTTAATGGGATATTAACGTAAGAATTAAATATATTCTCTCACAGAATTATTCCTCTTTCTCTCGGTTATTGTAAAATTATCATGTTAAACGCGGTCTTTCTCTGAGATAATTGATAATAAATTGATAATTACGTTTTTACCTGCCAGACAGTTTGAAATCCACAAGAAAATGAGATAAACTTCCCACCTACCAAGCACAATGATATATAGGTGCACATATGCAAATAATGAAAGTAATCAAATATACGATGCGAGAGAGATATGTTTGCTTATATAAGACGTGTGTCTGAAAAAGCTCTTAGATCTGATTGTTGCTGCAATAACAAGTTATTGACATTTAAGTGAGTTTGAACATGTCATTATAGTGGCTTGAGAATTGAGATACATCGCTACCTCGGAAGCGATGGGATTTAGAATTTTACGGACATTATATTAATATAAAAGATTAGAATTATTAGATGACCCATCACATACAACGACAAGATAGCATCCAATTAGAAGATATTAAATACAACAGCAATCAATGAGCGAAATGTTTGAGTTTTATTAGAGTCTTCTTTTTTCTTATTACATTTTGGATTTTTTCGTTTACAATTTATAATAAGGAAATTTATTTCATTATCACAAAAACTGTAATATACACTTCTACACCAGTCAATCTCGAAAGTTTAGATATAATAGTTTCATGGATTCCTGATTAAAATTTTGCTATAGTACAGAGAGTATTAACACATTTTTAGAACGATTTTGATAAAGAAATGAAAAAAAAGTAAATGTTTTAGAATAAAAATTTTTGGCAACAGATTATTATTTGAAATCAGAAATATCGTCTGCTACTTTTAAAATTCTTCTTCTTTCAAAATGTCGCATGTAAACAAGCTGTGGATTAATGTGTATGTTTTTGAGCTTCCCGAATTGAAATATTCTTATTCCAGAATTCAAAACGTTGTGAAATACTTGGTATTAAAATTTCTAAGTGCGAAATAAGCAACATTATTAATCTGTCAGGTAAAAACCGTCAATTATTATTTCAAATGTTTCTCAAGTGAAATCACAAAAAATGTTCTCTCGAAGACAAGACTATTCAAATAAAAGTAAACATAAAAGATAATTGTTTGAAAGTAAGAAAGTTTCTATGTATAGATTATAAATTAAATTTCAAACTATTTTGCTTGAAAAATCAATTATTTTTTCCCCAAATGTATCCCGAGATAAAAAAAAAAAAAAAAAAAAAAAAAAAAAAAAAATAAGAAAAGAAACTATTATTTGATTATTATTTCCAACTATGAATGCAGTTCTATACATAGAAAATGTTTTAAAATGTTATTTATTATTTAAAATATTACTCGTTGATTATTAAAGGAGTAGACATTGTTCTAATATTTATATTTTCATTATTGTTAGAAAACGTTAAAATTCATATAAAAGCTAAAATATTTCAGAAGATTTTGTTGGATATTGGGAACATCTTTATACAAAGGTTTAAATTAGATATTTCAACATTATATCACTGTATATTATATGCACTGTTTGAATTGAAAAAAAATCTTCATTAAATTTACTAATAGTAACTATAGTTTGGTTTAGTTTGTAGTGTTACAATAATTTTCTTTTTCTTATGAGGACTTGTTGAACCAAATTTAAAATTGATTCCGAACACTGCAAACATTCATACCAGAGAGAAGAATTGAACTCAGTAGATATTGAACTGAAGGCGAGAACTTTAATTGATCCAGAAATCATTCAGCTTGGTCTAAATGTAGGAAGAATAAAATAGGCGAAATGTAGGAATGTCGTGAAATATAAAAGAAAGAGTTATAAAATAGTAACTTTAATTTTAAACATATATAGTTTCTTGTCGTAATTTAATGTTGTTGGGTTTTGTATTTTAAGCACTATTGAAAATTAAATTTAATCAATGTTTTCTAATGAGGTTGAGGCTAATATTTTTTATTATAATTAATATTAATTTAGGATCTAGTGTAATACTAGATCCTAAATTACAATAAGCACCTATTTTCGTCTGAATTAAGAATTCTAACCCACAAATTATTGAAAATCAGAGAGTTAACTCTTCAGCGCCCTACCAAGCTTGAAAAAAAATATACAAATATATTAGGTTGGGGAAAAAGAAATCCATTACTTTCACGTGATTTTTATGTAACTTCTTTTGGATTCGGTTTTTAAAATGTTTAAAACAGTTTTCATGCAGATTTTTAGGTCTTGCGCGTTACTACTGCTGACTTGCGGTCAACTTCGACCATTTTTGGTATTTTACAGACATTTTCGACGATGCTGTATCCACATGCGAGGTGCATCTCTGACATCAAAAATACCCGAACGGAATCGGCGAAACAAAAATTGTACGTAACTGGTTGCTACAGTCTTATATAGGACGATAAACACCTTTCACAAGTTTAGCCACCTGGCAATCTTTTTCGCCGTTACAAGAGAAAAACGAAAATGTATCGAATTTTCTGTTTGTTGTCTTCCATTTTTAAAACCTTGTACTCGTAACTGAATTAATCAAACAAAAAACTACAAGAGGATATTTTAGTGTCAAATGTCAGCTTTCCAACGAGCATAAATCTGAAATTGTTTGATATATACCTCACGAGATATCGATCACTACAGACGTCTACCGAAAAAATAATGGATTACTTTTTCCCCAAACTAATATTTTACATTTCAAAAAGGTCACAAAAATCAAAATCATGATTTTTTTTTTTTTTAGAAATTTTATTAATATTGAAGACAATTTTGATATAAAGCACAATTAAAAATTCTAAAGTCTGTCTCATATGCTTGTATCATTTTAATCCTAGTTTCAATTTTTTTCTATAAATATAGAAATAAATTAAATATTCCTTTGTCTTGAATAAAATTGAAAGAAATCCTATCACAGCGTAAAAAAATTTTGTCAGTTAATTATTCTGCTTATAATCTTCTTATATTATGGAATTAACGCATTTTATTTCTTTTATCAGCCTTTCAATATTTTCAAATTAAAATTGCTAAAAATAAATTATGTGAAACATTCTTGAAGATATAAAAATGTAGTGTCATTGGATCTTAAATATTTACTTCTTTTAAACTTCTTATAAACTAAAGAGCAACTTTTTTTTAAAGAATTCTAAAATGACATTGATGTTGAAATAAATGTTCATTATAAAATAATTTTTTTTTTTTTTGAAAAGATTACATTATAATCCATGAGATAGCAGAATATTCGTAAAAAAATTAACTAAAC
>JAPDSC010092567.1:0-12830 GCA_026290005.1 Latrodectus geometricus | reverse complement strand
TTAGAATAATAATTACAAATGTTTTTGATGTTTTTGTCTGATCACCAACTTATGATCACCAAATCAGCTGCCGACTGCAAATTGTGATAATAGAATAAAAATCACTCTTGTCAAAGAATCATTACAGTGCAATAAAATAATAACTCTCACCAAATAGACTGAGTGGTGGTTGTTATAATAACAAGAGAGCTGCCTATTTCAAATAGGAATTGTTACGAAATGGTTCACTGTTCTAAAACTACTGAAACCTAACTGTGTTTTCAGACTTGAAATACTAAACATTGTTAAGTGCATATATATATATATATATATATATTAGTTATTTTACTACATAATTTTGTTTTTTAACATACATATATTTGAAAGAATGATATATTTTCAACTACAAAACAATTGTTCATCCTCATAAATTAGTTGGGAATTAATATTGTATATCCTTATCACTGAAATTTGGTCATTATATGAATAATTTTGTCATTAAAAGTCATGGAAAATCGAGAAAATATTTAGCTTAAAACAAAGTTTGTGTAATTTATATTTACTTTTTTTTTTTCTTGCATCAATTTAAATTTAGTAGGTAAAAATTTGATAATTTACAGTTAATATATCAAAGAGCTTTTCAAAAATAATAAGAGATCGCCGAAGCCGCCGTAAAGTACGCCAAAGTAAGCGTCTTCCTTTAGTCGAAAATGTACAAGTCCCGGCTTATGTTAGAAATCAAAAAACGTTGCAAAATATGGAATGATTCTGCCTTTTGTATGCACGTCTCCCTTGGGAGTTTTCCTCCTTGAATACGGTCCATTGTCTATGAAAAATCCTGAAAACGTCGTGGATGCTAAAAGACATTTTTTGGCTTCCACCTGTACTTTTATGAGGATTTTAGCTTTTTACAACAAGTTCTTTATATATATAACTATACCAGTTTTATTTTATATATTAACCTTCTTTATTGTAACATATAATATAAATTAATTATACTAAGTAAAATATATTGGGCATTATCAGTAGGCAATACTTTAAAAAAAAATGTTATTCAGATCACAGTTTAGGACTAATGCCACGTTCACTTTATTCAAATAGTAAAGCAGTTGTTAAAAATCGTCTCTGTGATTTTGGAAAATTATTTTAATGCCGACACAATCGGATGATGTGTTGGAAACTCTCAGTAATTTCCAAGTAAGGAGATGTTGCACTCTTATCCAAATCACAACGTTACACTGCGAAGAATGGAAACACACTGCAATAACGAAAAATATTTTTTCAAAAACTGAAAAATAATTTTGTAATTTTTTTTTAAAAAAAAACTACATTGTGCAAAATGTAAATGGTGCAAAAAAAAAAAAAAAAATTTTGCACTGCATCTGCATACATAGCAAGCGGGCTGTTTGACACCTTTTTCTCTTTTGCCAGAGATTAAACAGGAGAAAAAAACCAATTTGAAGGGTAACAGTGTGGAATCGCCTCTATTAATTACATCAGGGCATATTACAAGGAGTTCGAATCAACGTTAATTATGGTTTTAATAAATTACTAATTAAATTATAAAATTACAAAATGAAGTAAACACATTTTTTTTATTTTAAATTAGATGACATCTTGTTTCATTCCAATTCATGAGGGTAAAAAATTGGAAAACAGAATAGAGAATTTATAAATGATATCATTTTGCTATTTTTTTCCGTGTCATATTTTCACAACTCATGCCAGTTGAAGTGTCCGAAAGTGAATTTGATTATTTTTGATAAAAGCCAAGCTCTTAATTTCTAGAAACAAATTTTATTAGTGAGGAAAACTATCATTATAAAATAAAAGTGTTATACATCAGGAAACAATGAGTTTTACCATGTCACTATAAATTTTAATTTATTATTAGAAATCTTTTTCTAAGCTAGTTCTAGATGAAATTCTTATCCAGGCTATATTTAAGAATATATTTTGATGAAATTGACTTTTTTGTTTACTTGAAATTGGCAGATTTTTAAAGTTATTTTTGATTGTTTTTTTAAAGTAACTTATTGTCCAAATTGAATATAATCCACTGCTATTGTTTATATTGATTGAAATTCTTCTTTTCAGGAATTACTTAAATTTCGTTACTGGAGAGCTGAAAGACCCTTATAAGTAAGTTTTCTTAAAGTGTTTCTAAAAAATATATTGTGACACATATATGGAAACTTTAGTTTCTAATATTCTCTCGAAATCGGAGCAGCGGTTTCTTACGTATGGAAATACTTTCTTGACCAAGTTGAATCGTTCTCTCAATTGAGGCTTTGTATTCTTCTGGAAACTATCAACAAGTTTGTTTCTTGACCTTTCAACGTTCGGATACAAAATCGACTCGCAAATAATCGTCGCTCAGACACTGAAATGGGCTTCTTGCTATTAAATTTCCATTTAAGTATGAAAACACAAAATTTCTAGCTATTATTTCATCATGATAATTTGCGCTAATTTATACTCGGTATTCAGTGGAATCTCAAGAATTATCAGAAATGTCATCGTTAATTATATCTTTGAATGTGTGCATTTTCGCCAAATCTAAAACGATCATCCACGCAAAAAAATGAGTTGGATTTTTGTGCGATTCAATTCGTGCACTTAAAATGTGAATTTTTTCTAAGAGTCAAAAATATGAGAAAATATTTGGTAATAATTTCCTTAATTTTTCCACTATTATGTATTAAACACTAACATTTGCGCTTATTTTTAAAAATATTAACATTTATTGAGAATCCTCCCGTGAATACGATGTGTGTTAGAGTAACAAAATTCAATAACACGACTTACAAGTTATCACGTTTATTCAATGCAATTAATAAAATCATCTGACTGTGTCTGTTATTTTCATGGATACGAATGCATGACCTTCAAAGTGCGCAGAAGCAGTTCCTCTAGTAGCATTTACGGACTGTTTCACTAAATTCATTCTTTAACAAGTGGTGCAAGAGAAGCACATGCGCAGAACTAGATTCCGTTACCATCAAAATGTACCGATACTCAACAGAGAGCATGTTTTTAGTCTTTCTGTCCTTGACTGAAAAAATCCAGAAAGTTATCGAGTGTCTTTAAAATTTGGTCGGTTATTCTCGAACATGTGCCTCATTAATTCAAATTTGGACGAAAAAGTTCAGTGGTTGATGATCAAGAGACCAAATGAAAAGCAGCAAGGATTTCGAAAAACTAAATTAACGAATTGTTTCTGCCGAAGCAATTAAAGATGGACATTAGTGTCAAGGATTTACAATACAATTGTACCATCTCAAGAGATTACATGACTTACTAGGGTCACTGTTAGAGTGGACTTCCTACAAAGTCTCGCTTCCTTCAAGACTTGACTTAAAAAGCGAAACTTTTTAAAATGAAGTGTCTGGGAGGGCAGATTTAATGTAACACATATTTGGCTACTCTGCAACTAATATTACGCACAATATTCTATTTGCACTTATTTTCCAAATTCTCCTATTGGATTTTAAATCTGTGGAACACAAAATTCTAACCATTGTTTTAAAAAATTTAAAAGTGAATTTAACTTAGTTTGAAGTTAATTTGAAACTTGAATATGATAAAACTAATCTGAAATCGAATTGACACTACACACAACCGACACTGAAAGCAATAATAAAAGTTAGTTTTTAAAAGTAGAAAGCATGCGGTTTTACTCGATCAATGAAACTTTTTAACTTCTTCTAAAATTTTAATATCGAAGTTCTTTTTTTTCTCGCAGAATATTGTCCAAAGCATTGTTGTTGATGCACAAAAATATATGAAAACAGGTTTTGAAAGAAAAACTTGGCTATGTTCATTTATCAAGGTAGATCTTGACTTCATGTGTCTGATCATTAAGTGGACACTTTGAGAAAATTTAGGCTATTTTATTGAAAAGAATTTTCCTGATGAAGTTAAAGTTGTTCTTTATACGTGTTCTCTAGTCAAGCAACCCAAGTTCTTTTTAACGTTCAATCTCCCGCTTTAAAAGAACGAAAGTCAGCGTATCTAGCCAGAGTTTTGATTCCAGGAGCAGACATTTTAAATTTCTGTGTTCGATCAAGCCTCGTCAGCCGGGTGATGATACACATAGTTTGAATTCGTATAAAAACCAAAGCATTTTCCTTAAGCTTAAAAAAAGCCAATCTTGCGCTGTGGAATGACACCATATAGTCAAAAAATATTGTCTTTTGAAAATAATTCAAATTTGCAATCTTTATGAAGGGTATTTGAATACTTTTAAAGAGTGATCGTTAGGCAGGATTTTTGTCTATTGTTGGTTGTTCTTATTCTGGCGAATATGAATTGCTTTGTAATTAATCTCGAATGAGATAAGAACTGATGAAAATATTTATTCAAATATATATGGATACAATTTGTGTTAAAATTTCGCAATAGATTTTCTTCCATTCTGATACAAGTTGTTAAATTGGGATTGCTCCTAAATTTCTTGTAGAGAGTTTGCTATTGTAGATGATGCAGAAATATTTTCCATTCTGGCATGTTTTGAATGCACTGGATGTGGCAAGAAAAGTAAGATAATGAGAATTGACGTGCTAAACTATTTCCCGGCTGTTATCGCGTGTATTTTATAAGATTGCTCTCTAACATCAAATGTGTTTTAACTGTATAAATGGCCATCAATACTGTATTTTCTATTTGCTGCTATCAAAGTTCTGAAAAAACAAAGGAAGCAGTCAGATATTTCGACTTTTCCTGATGAGTTGGGTGTGTTATAGCTGAATGAATTTTTGATTCTGAGAAGTTATTTATTGCATTAACTTTGATTGAAATAAATTTTTCCGCTGCAGCTAACATTTAGTATTCCAGGAATCCTAATTTATGTTTGACCAAATTTACAGTGAGTTGCTTTTTTAATATTTTAGTTCCTCAAGCAGAAAGATGCTGAGTTACTTGGTTAGGATAGGCTATTAATATGTGATCTATAAGCAAAGGAGGTATTCAAATTCATTTAGCGCTATGCTGATGAAACGTTGGAATACTTGAAATGCATTTCTTAGGCCAAACATGATCAATAAGAACAACCGTTCCTGCCACAAGGATTGTAATTGATCCTATGCCATTAAACAAGTTTTTGATGCCGAAAAACAACTCTCTTGAAAAGTCCTTAAAACTGCTGTAGGAGACGGTGTTGTATAGGAATAACCTTGATCCATGATCAGAGCTACTGTTGATAACAGGTGGCTGAGCACGGCCATCTTTATGAGTCTTTCTGAATCCATGGATTACATATTCTAAAGATAGTCATATGATTTTGACCAACGTGGACAACATTAGTGTGCAATCCAGGTAGGTAACCTCTTTTATATAAAGTCAAAGCGTGATAGTTGACACAAGGTATTATAACTGCCTTTCACTTGACGCCAGTTGCAGTGTATTTATAAGAATCCTATTACAATAAGATTTTTATAAATTTATTCGCTTAGCAAAATTATAGGCGTCGCTACTGCCACTAATAGGACATGAATGCACTGAAAAGTTAATCATTTAAAAATCTTATTGGGTAAATTTCGCTTATGCAGCGTGTCGACTATTTTGGTTCAATAAATGTAATGGACCGCAATGTGTATAAATACCAATAGCTAAAAAGTATTCTTAAATGAAGTTTTAAAAAATAAGTATTTAACATCACTTTAACTTGTCTAAAGATAATTTAAGTGCATCTTGTCTTAATCGTCCTATGCTGTTCTTGGAATTTTAATTAACTGACTTAAAAAGAATCCATTAATATTTTAAAAGCGTACTTCAAGCTATTGTGAAAATTCACAATTTATCTCACGGTTAATCTGAATGGAAGAATGTATGTTGAAAATTTTTATTTGAAGCTGTTTTTGTTGCTGTAATAAATTGTGCTAATCCGGTTTTTAACTGCTGTTGAAAGAGCGTGTTTTATTCCAGATGAATTGCACTACATGAACTCCTGGTAAAATAACTGGATACTTTACTAGATAGAAATCGTTGCTTTAAAAGGCAAGCAGTTAATTATTCAGAGTGGATTGTAAGAAGCGAGGGACAGTCGGAACAATCTCTCATGAATAAACCGTTGAACCGTCCTTAATTGAGATAAGATTCATCCGCTGGAGTGGGAATCAGAAGAGTTTCTTTTCAACACCGAATAACTTCGAGTGTATAATTTTTACTTGGAGCTTACCTTTTCAAGGTCATTCGACCTATGAACTTGATATTCATGTTGTATTTTTTACTATCCTTAAATTACCTTTTTTCGAAGGACAAATATTTGAGAGAATTTAGTTTCGATTTTTGAATTGTTTTTCGTATGTAAAAAAGTTTATACGGTAAACGTTCGTTTTTGCGAATAAGTGGTTGGTCTCTATCAGAGTCTCAATGACGCAATGATAATTTTAATTTCTATTTACGAAGTAAATTTTTTAAAAATCTTTTGAGCGAAGTCGCTTTTATGCATTTTTCGTTAACGTTTTTATCATTATGTGCTGTTTTATTCATTTTTTTTTTTTTACTTTATTTTCGAAAAACTTAGATCACATTTATTGTACAATCTTTAAATTGTGGATGATTAATTAATTGTAAATTAATCCGTGTAATGAAACAAAAGTGACTTCTATTCTAAAATCAAAATCAAATTTTTTTGTAAATCTTAAAATGATTTATGTCTGTAAAGTCAAAGTTATATTAATTACAATCATTAATAATAATTTATGTCGAACTACGTTAAAATTTTTAGAATTTTTCCAGCCCCTAATAATCGATTTCTTATTTATTGTACATGCCATTTCGTGAATCTGTCTGTCCTACTACCTGTGCAAGAATGTTGATTAGACCTGCATCTAATTTGTAACGATGTTTCACAATGAATAACCGTTGCTCGACTGCCCCGTCTAGTAGAACTTGTTGAGGCGTTGGTCAATAAGGATAAGCGCCTGATTCTTGTAGGATTTTCCAAACCGACTTTTTAAGAGGCCACAGTGTTCACTGGTCTATCTTGTACTGCATTTCGTTGATTCATCTGGTTGAACTTGGCATTCCACTTTCGTTGATCTGCCAGATTGAACTCAACTAGTCACACAGCCTGTTTACAACTGATTTCATAAGAAGAATGCGGCCTGCAAAGAAACATTTCCCTTGCTTCCACAATTCACCATACATCTCTCAATACTCACGTTTGGAAAATCGTTTGATGGCTATGACCTTCATACTAATAGAAAAAACGAGGTATTTTATACTGTGGTCTCAAGGGAGCAGATGGTACAATTTTGAACATTAAGTGCAAGCTACGTTGAGATCAGGACAAGGATGCAACTCTCAGGGCTTGAACCAGAGTCCTATGGGCTAGGAATCGCAAGCAATATCACTTTGCTACCTTGCGGTGTCATCCAAAAGATAGTTTTTTCTCCTTGTATTCACATTTCGTGATGTCAGTGTAAGAAATCTAAAAAATGTACTTTTTAACCATCCTATTTTGCACATCCATGTCTTTAATAAATCATTAACGCTCTACAACTTAGTAATTCACTTTTTTCCCTATTTCCAGATACGTACCATTTTCGAAAGGTAACTCCGCAATTTTCCTCTAGCTGGCGCTGTGAGTGGTCTCATTCGATAGCGCATATCCGATTTACGATACCTAGACACTATCTTTGTAAAAATTGCAGCAGCCGTTCCGAAATTAAGATAAAACAAGAGATTTTATTAGCCAACCTGTATATATTTATTGAAGTATCAAATTCACTGCATAAAGTGATCTCAAAAATAAATATTGCCGATTGTGGTTCCGTCTGTTTACCGTAAAAATAACTCACGCCAAGGTCAGTGTCACTTGCTATAATAGACAGGAGTTCCGCATTTCAAACAGTAAGCCAATGTTGGTTCCTTTTTTTTGGCTTTTCCTGTCGAAAAAGGATGATGTCTTATTTCCATAGCAAGATGGGCACAGGTAAACTGGCGGGAGCTATTCTCGTGGTAGGCAGTGAAGATTTCAAATCGGAAACTAATCTGGAACTGTTATATGATCAATAAATCATTTAGCAGTGATGTGGAGTGCTCGCCACAAAAGAATTCTCGAGAGTCGGACTTTTATAAGAGCTGATTTATTTTTTATTCGAAATTCTGTTTTCCAGAAACTTGCCGAGAGCTATTTGGATCGGGCTCCCTCTGGTGACATCTGTGTATGTCTTGTCAAACATTGCTTACTTCACTGTCATCCCCCCCACCGAGTTGCTTGCTTCTCCTGCTGTTGCTGTGGTAAGTGAATAACACAAAAAAACTTCTTTGAATTAATTGTAGTGCAATAAATAATATAAGTAAATAATCCATGAGTAGGATTCAGTTATGTTTCTGCGTGTCTGCTTACTGTTCAAAGAAATAATGGATTCTCATCTGAATTTAGTCCGACCAACTGTCGTGTACAAAATAGTATTGCGTCAAAATAAACAAAACGTCTCAAGGCAATATATTATCAGAGTTAAAGATTTAAAATTCTCGGGATTTTGAAGCATGGGAATTTATTTCGAAACTTTGAATTTTGGAGACATTTGAATAAACTCAACTTATCACATTTTTTAATGGTTTTGTTCTGTCTTGCATATAGTAAGTAAACTGCGTAACTGATGCCAAAAAATAAAGCTAAAGTTAATTATTGCTTCATGCTGTGAAAAGCAAAAATGTTAATGAAATTAATAAAAACTAAATTATAAAGTATTTAATAAAAAATATGAAGGATTATTTCTCAGGTCTATTAGAATGAATTCTAAAATAATGTTTTTTTTTTTTTTTATATTCTGGTATAAATATGCTATTTTGATAAAAATTTGTGCTTTGAAAAAAGGAAATAATTATTTCACCAACATTAATTTTTAAAGTTAATTTAAAATTATTTAATGCTACACTGATTTCTTTTCATGGAAAATATAAACAGTAATGTGTGTGTGTGCACGTCTCTGAAAACTTACAAAAACAATCGATTTTTTGAATGGGTATCTAACTAAAATATTTTACCTAAAAAAGCTCATAAAAAATTACATAATTGCATTATCGAAATTCTCGTGTTCATAAACTCTGTATTTTCTCATTTAACCCTTCTTTGCATAATGGTGGAAATTTCCATCATAACCTATAATGCCCAAAAATTATATAAAAGAACAAGTTCACTTTAAGTGGATCGTGTTTGGATACCTTTTTAATGTCCATTGCATAAAAAGAAACATAGCTGTCAAAAATAAACAAGTGTCATTATCAGTGCTTAAAGTTGTCTCATTCCGCTGTTTGTTGTAGTTGCAATAAACGTATGATTTCGTTTATAATTTTGTTTTATTATATTAGAGTTTTATTGCTAAAAAATTGAAAATGAGTGCAAGAAAGGTTTGTAATATGTTATTTTCCTCTTTTGTTTCTATTTAGTACTAAGCTAATGATCTAACTTTGGATGATGATGGAAATTTTTAGCATATTGTTTTTTGCTAAATTTATACTATAAATATATACTAAGATTTTTTTAACCATTTTTCCTTTAATTTTGAACATGAATTATATCAACTTGATTTATTTCACCAATAAAGAAAAAATCATGCAAAGAAGGGTTAAACAACACGGCACTTGGAAGTTTCGTTAGGGTTTGTTGTCGTGTGCACTTGATAGAAAAGTAGTGAATTTTCAATGTGGATTTGCATTTTGAAAAGCGTTTTTATAATACAGAAAAATATTAAAACCCTGGAATTAAAATAAATCTTTCAAGTTACGATAATAAATTTATGTTTTAAAATACGTAATAGCGCCATCAAATCAAAATTCATAAATTTTCAGGTGGTGTTAAGGACAATCTGATGATTCAAATAAAAAGCGGACTATTTTTGTTGAAAAGAATATTCATTTTCTAATACACTGAAACTTGTTTTTGTGCTGTTGTTAGAGACCTCATAAAAGAACGTATAAGTAAAATCGCCCAAAATTTCGAATTTCTGCAATACAATTGAACAGTATTTTTGATGAGGCCGATAAGCATTACGAAATAAGATACGAGTCTTGCTTTTATCCCACTAAGTCAAAGTCAAAAAACGAACTTCACGAATAAAAGTATTTTAAATGAAATTATATAAACAAGTACTATATATATATATATATATATATATATATTATATAAGCTAATAATTTGAAAATACTGGATGTATAAATCTAGTTTGTACTAGGATAAGAATAAATGTGTAATGTTTTTGGCTGACGTAATATTTATGTAATGTAATGAAATACGTGTGAAAAATCGAAGAAACTAAATGACCGAGAAAACATTTCATCTTTCTGTTGATAATTTCGTCAATGATGTTCCAATTTGATTAAAGTTTCTTGTATTAAAAATAAAAAAAAAAAAATCGCGCAAAAACAGGTTTGATTGTATGACTTTTTAAATGATTTTTTAAAAGAAATTTTCAGAAACGCTATGAAATGAAGCTCTTGTAAGCATACTTTATAAACAGTAATATTGTGGCAAATGTGAGATCTTATTCTGATTTCCTGGTTGTACTTAATGAAAAGTTCTCAAAGATGCTTACTTCGTTTTCTCAGGAAGCATTCTTACTTTAATATAATAAACTACTTTCAAACTTTTCATCATTACAGTCATTTGATATATATTTAATAAAATAAAATTTTTGACTGCGAAACAGAGTCTCAATACTTAAATTCTTCATTAGCAAGGTTCTGATTTAATGTAATCCAAATATAATGATGTTCGTGCTATCCGCATCTTCCCTTGTTATCTTTCTTTTCTCCTTCCCACGTGTTGCTGCGTTCATGTCGTTACTATGACAACCACTGGAGTCTGAAATAGTCGTTACCCGTGGCAACGCCTGCCTTCAATTCCCTGATTGCTTCAAGCATTCCCGACATTCCTGGATCCTTCTGTAGCTCGTAGGGTTACAACCTTTTCCCCCTTCCCCTCAGACAGTGTTTTTTATGTTACTTTGAGAATTTAATAGAGGGCAAGAATTTCTTTTAAACGTATTCTATTTAAAATAAAAATCTTTGCGATCGTAAGAAAGCTTGTCTTGGTTTTTATTTTTTAACTTCCTTTTATTCCTGTGAGACATATTTTGATTTCACGAGAATTCCAATTAATTCTTCTGGAATTTTACTAATGTAACGTTATTTTAATAAATATTAACTTTTAATTAAAAAAAAATATTTTTTTTTCCTAAATTTTGAGAAAAAATTATTACAAATAAAAGTTTCACGAAATTATAAAATTGAGGAAGAATCAAATCTAGATTGAATAAGTGAATAATTCAAAAGAAGCATTTTGCAAACATGTTATAGAATTGTGTATCCAGGTGTATGTATGAGTAAAACTTCTAATATCAAGTACTCGACAATTATTATTTATTGAGCAACATTCATTGATCTGTTCAGTTGTCATACTTGGATACTCTCACACTCTGAAAGAGGTATTATTGTTTCCTTTCACTTATAATAAAAAGCTTTTTATAATAAGTAAAAGGAAACATTTTTGAATATTTTTTTTTAATCTTGAAAATTTAATGCTTGCAAATCACAAAAATAAATAAATAAATAAAAAAAGCTAAATTAGTTTATTTCTAATAAAAGCTCTGCTTATGGCGAATATATATAAACAAAAATGCATTGTTTAAAAATGTAATAAGAGAAGAACTTGAACAAAGAGGTTAGACACGAGGAAATGAATCGTATGTGATTTTATTTTGATTCTGAAATTATGCGAACTAATCATATGTTTGAATTGTTTTAACTTTTTAAAAAGGTTTTTCTTACTTCTTCTACTCATTGTGGTTTGGCCACGTCATTAACCACGTCAATTGTTATTTTTTTAATGATTCCAGACGTTCGCTGCCATTTTGTTTGGCGTGAAAGTGGCATGGTGTATGCCAATCTTCGTCGCCTTGTCAACTTTTGGCGGAGTCAATGGAAACCTTTTCACTTCTGGAAGGTAAGTCAAATATTTTGAGCTTTATATACATCATACAGATTATTAAAAGTCCTGAACACAATTATTATAACGATCTTTTTGCATTGACACCCAATATTAATATATATGATAAAACATTTCGGCACAAATATTTCTATGAGTTTGAACCTTAACCAACGGAAAATCAATGTTTAGTTCCTGCATTCACATCTTCACGGTGGGTGCTTGAGAATTATCTAGACTTTGTTTTTCGACATGTGCGCAGCCAGTGAAATTTTTTTCCAGAAGGCTGCAGATGTGGTATAGAAGCCTGATGCTGCCCACAACATAATTAAGAGGCCTGGATGTCGGAAGATCCCTAATTAATTGGATTCACTAAAGTTCAACTGGTTGTGGTTGCAATATCCTCCAAATGAAATGATACTTCTGGTGTCAAGACTTCTGCTTGGTCTCATTTTCTAAATGACGAAGGTTCTCACCCTTTCACCTTAATCGTAGAGTGCAACTCGGGGTTTAGTACTGGGCTAATGCAACAATATTTAAAAGGTAATAAAAAATGAAAAGACTTGAGTTGTTTTAACACAACTCAAGGCTTTTTTTTTTTGCAGGTGCATTGTTTTTCTGTCACTTAAAACTGATGAAGTGGCAAATTGAAAGTGGATAAAACGGGGAAAGTTACTGTCGGTAGTAATTTATGCTGTATCAAAAGTAGACTTGTTTAAGCATGTGTGTGTGTATTTCTTTGGCAACATTTAAATTGCATCTCCTAAAAGGAATTTAGTAATACAGAAAAGAGTTAAAAAAGAAAATTTTAAAATTTATGGATTATTAGTTATTGCAAATTTTGCCCAATTAAAATATGATGCCATTGGATTATAATGTTAAAACGTGACGTAAATAGATTAAACCTGTTTCA
>JAPDSC010092556.1:0-29121 GCA_026290005.1 Latrodectus geometricus | reverse complement strand
GCTTAATTTGTATTTTCCAAGTTAATGATATTTAATATTTTTTAAGTAAAGAAGTTATTTTACTTGATTTACACTTTTCAAATTATTGCTATTTCTTATTTTAATCTAGTTCAGCCTTTGTTGACAAAACAAAATTTTTCTCCCGAATTGTTTTCTCTTGTTTCCTAATTTTACATACAATGAAACTTGTACTTTAATTTTTATTTACAGTTTTATCAAATCCACAGTTTAATTATATATATATTTTTTATAAATATGTGCAGTTGTTTTTCACTCATATATATTAATCGGTAGTAAATTTAGTATTTTTTATTCCTATGAGCAGGACGGAATTTCTGCTAAGATCCCAACCTTGTAAACCCTTTACAAAAAGAAAAAGAAAAAACAAGGTTTTTTGTTAAATAGAAAAAAGAACTCAATTTTCAAAATGTGTAAAGATCGTTGTGTTCTATAGATAAATTATATAAGCATGGAATCGGTTGTGCTCTTTAATATATTTCATTTATATTTATTGTTGATACATATTTATTAAAAACAAATTCTTACATTAAATAATTTAACCCAAATGATGACTTAAATTTTCATCTATTTATTAATTTAAGTTTAAATAAATCTAAAAATAAAATTTAATTTGTATTTTTAAAGTGCAAATTTCCTATTAAAATGTTTTATCACTGTTCCAATAATTTAATGTTTTATATTTTAAAATTAATGTGTTGCATATGTAATCAGCAATTGTATTCATTATTTTAATAAACTTCTGCTGGTGTTAATAAATTTCTTAAATATGCATCAATTATGAGAAAAGTATTTCTTCCTTTTTTATATAATGATATATATCTGAAATAAATAACCATTAAACATATATTAGAAAATAATTATTTAACTAAGAGAGTTACTTTTTATGGCATATACAAATATATCAATGGTTTATAAACGAATGTAACTTGTAGTATGTTTATAAAAAGCTTTCTCAAATGTAGAAGAAAATTCTTGTGCAATTTTAAACTTATTGTATGTTTTATAATGTATTGATTAATAAATTTTTATTTTAATTTATGTATTACCTAAATTTACTTATTGCAATAAGATGTATTACTTATTGCAAGAAATCACTACTATTTATGCATACTCATTATCTCTATAATGCTTCTGTAGCATAAATGATAGAAATTACAGTTAAAGTTTCATTTGTTTCCTGCAATTTTGATGCTCCCCTAAATTAATACTGATACTGTTTTCGCTAGCATTGTGTTGTACTTACATTTTTTTTTTTTTTTCCATTGAAATGATTGACAAAAATGAGGCATTCTTAAGTTCAGTTCTACCTAAATGTTAATATTTGTGAAGACTGTTAATATCTAAACTTTATAACTAATAACTATTTAGATGTCTTGTTACAATAATTATTAAAAATGTATAATTTATAAAATAAGCATTATGGGTATTTTCTGATTACTTATATTATTTTCAATGTAATAATTCTATCTAGAGGTATTAAGCTATAATGGCACTATTTTGAAAAAAATTCCCTTACCTAACCTTTTTTTATAATTTTATGTGTGCATTTCAAATACTTGTTTAAAACTTCGACTTTATAGTATATTTTTTCAATTTTATGCTTTTTTAATGTTTATTAAATATTTTAGCTTTTTTAACTGTAGCAAACTTCTTAGCTCAAAAATTTTATTTTCAGTATTAGTTGTTATGAGTATTATTTTAAACTGTTATTTTATATATCCTTTGGAACTACTTTTAAAATTGGCTTTACTGTTGGATATAACTAGTTAATGTTCTATGTACAATGACATTTTAGTTAATTCATTTTTAAATTAACTAAATACCTTTATTAATAAAGGAAAATATTGATTTTATGGAAATATTCTTCATTTTGCTTTGCTTCCTTATCTAGGCATTGTGTAGAAATTTAGAAGATATATGAAATTAAAAATTGTCATTATAAATATTTTGTCAATTAAAATAACAGAATATTTATATTTTTAAGTATTTTATTAATTAAATTGTGTAATTATTGACATTCATTATAAATTTCAAAAGCATTTTTATGAATTCAGCATTTTGTTCATTGAAAAACTGAACTAAATAACTAATTAATAAACTGAGATTTATTGTTCTGAGAAGCTAACATATTGTTCAGAACTTCCTATTCTTTAAATATATCCAACATTTTTTGTTTATGGGTGGTACATTTAAACTGACATTGTTAAAGCTTTTATGTGTTTACATGCCTTTAATATATGTAATACTCAATATATATCCTAACATATATTATTGTAACTTAAGAATGTAATTTTCGAAAATTTTCTGTTCTTTATAAGATTTTTCATTTTTAAAATGCTCTAATTTATTTTATGATTCTGATATTCTTTTTCTATTAATTAAATACAAATTTCTTACACAATGAATTGCATTTTAACATGAATTTTTGACTAATTCTTCATCTTTGTGTTACAAACTACATCAATTATCTGTTATTTGATAAAGTTATTTCATTTATTTCAAATTTTATTTATTTTAAATTGCTAAAATTAAATTCGCTTAAAATTTTCATAAAGAGAACATTTGCATTTATAAAAGTTGCCGAATTTCTATTCAGTCACATTCTTATATGATATTGAAAGCAGTATTTAAAAAACATGAGTGACATCAATTAAAGATTAAACTAAGGAATAGTAGATCTGTTTTTATCTAAATTTTTTTAGAATGCATCATAATTACTGTATTTGTTGGCATATAAGACACATTCCCTTTTTTATATGCATTTTTTAAGGATAAATTTTATTACAAATTATTATGATGTATTTACAGTATAAAGTAATACAAATACAAAGTAATGCTCTAATACCCAGTCAATTTGGGAAAGAACACCATTTAATTTTCATCAAAACTCAGGCACTCATCTTCAGAGTTAAATGAAGAGTCACTCACTTTCTAAATCAGCTTTTGAGTCCTCATGTAAAAAATTGTCTTCTGTACCATTCAGTGCATTACTAATGCCATATTTCTTTAATGATTTACTCACTATTTCTTTCCAAAAAATTGAATAGTAGAAATTTCATATCCTTAAAAGTCCCCTACAAAAATTAGAAAGTTTAAATTAATGCGACTGTCAATGACGGCATATACACTGAACTATAACTAATATTTTTCTACACAGTAAGGAAACAAAAAAAAGAAGCATTACTTAAAGTTAATTTTCAAATAGTTTGCTAACTTTGTAAATCATGATTTTTTTAAATATTTTTTTTTAACTTGATAATTTTATATTCTAAATATATTTATTTCATGTTGAATTGTTCATTCATTGGTTGTGAGACTGACTTTAAGAATACCAAGTTCAGTATTTTTGATGACTTCATTTTCATTAAATTTTTCTTTTATCTCATTAATTAGGTAAGTATTCTATTTTATTTTTCATAAAGTTTTCAATTTTTGTAATACATGTATTCCATTTTATTTTTTATATTTTTCTTAGTATTACAATTTAGGCATTTTTCTTTAACATGGAACTAAAGGATTGTAATGTTGCTTAGCAAAAATATAGGCTGTGTTAAATGGAATTTGTTTTTTTTTTATCATGCATGTGGTAATGTGATGGTTTCATATTTATTTAACAGCTTTTTGAAATTTAAAATATAAAATCAATACAAAACAAATGAAGAAATTGTTTTATTGCCTCAAATTATATTTAACATAATTTTTTGTTATAAATTTTTTTTTAGATAATATAACATGCTTATATTATAATTGTAAAACATGTTTTTAATATAAGAGTAAAACCAATAAATGTGTATAGAATTTTCTTCTGTTCATTTTATTTGCTTGTGTATTGAATGCACATAGTACAAAAAGTAACTTTGTTATTTGTATCGAATTTATGCTTAGGTGCTTTTAAGTTAGAAGCCTGCCAGAGTAGTGGAAGCATTTCATGCTCCCCCTGATGCATCAGTCCAAGACTTCCGGGACCGGTCTCAGGGTGGAAAATTTGACTCTTCACTTCATCCTTTCAGTATGTCAATAAAACTGAGTACCAAGCATGTTTCCATGCAAACACTGGAAAAAAATTAGCATTAGGATGAGCACCTAACTGAGACATGCCTCGCACCTCAGAGTCTTTGGTCAAGAAAATTGATATGAGTATTGAAGAACAATGTCTAACGATAGGCTGTCATGCCACAGAGTTCAGTTTTTTAGTTTTAGCTTTTAAGCTAGCACATTGTATTAATATAATATTTATTAATTAAGTTTATATATCTTAAAGAACATTTTAAATATAAATTTTTACTTTTTATGCATTAATAAATATATGTCATTTTCAAAAATTAATGTTCATGAAAGCCAAATATGACATCAAAAATTTGAATTGATCAAACTAAACTTGTCATCAGAAAAATTTGATATTTTGGAATGTCATTCTAAAATTCAGTTCTCTATCCTTTTTGATTTCCAATTAGATTTTTGTTTAAAATAAATAAATACATCCATTGAACATAAACTAAATTTTATAACCCTAGTTTGGAATGGAATATTAAATTTGAACTTACTTTATTTTCTATTAATTTTGTTCTTACAGTTGTTTATTAGTTAGATTTTTTGTATTCATTTACAATCAGAACTTATTTTTTAAATAATAATAACTAAATATATAATAAAGAAATAATAATTAGAATAAAACTGAAATCTATTTCTAGTTTCATTTATAAAAATTTAGTTTTTAAGAAAAGAGTGAAAAGACAATAATAGTTATAAATAAATTTCTGTATATATTATAGAAACAAAATTAAAATTAAATCAAATAGAGTTATTAGCTTAACAAAACTATTTTATTATATAGTATTTAAATTTTTTCTTTTCAATGCATTGTATTTAACTTATGATTCTTTAAAACTGCAAAATGTAATATGTCCAAGTTTTGAATCTGTAAAGAACTTTTTAAGCAATAATTAATGTAATTATACATTTTTAAGTATAAGAAAGCTTTATGCATATTACTTAGCAATTGTCAAGCAAAAGAATGATGTCTTATGACAGCATGCCATGTCAACAACTTTTGATATTCTTTCTCAGTTCGTGCAATGTAGCACAGTACATGCTGGTAATATCTATTATTGCATGCATTCCCTGTATTCTGCACCATATATAAAACCATTGCAGCCATTTTTCTTTTTAAATAGCAGAATTATAAGTCCACTTTCATTTAGGTAACCCTTAAATGTTTATTTTCATGATACATTTCTATGATTAATAAAATTGTATATTTTTTTTTGTTAGAAATTTGATTTTTATTTTACAGACACTTTACTGTAAATATTTAATATTCTATCTTGTATATTGCTTAAATTATAATATATTATCTTTCTGGTTTGGTATTAAGTAATTGTGCTTGCCCAAAAGAAAGTACTCCCCAGCATCTGATCTTTCAATCAGAAGATATATTCTAATAAATATAATTTGGTAAAAGTTGATTCTTGCTCTGATGCAATAAATCATGTATTGAAGGTAGACCTTCAAATTATTTGAAATATAGCAAATATAGTGAGATTGAATATTAAATCAACTTCTGTTTATCATATTTATTTTTTTACTCTTTTTAAATATATATGATTGCTTAATATATTGTAAATGTATGTATATATTTTGAATTCAAATGTTTTTATTATAAAACAATGATCAAATATGAAACTGATCTAATTTGATTGAAATTATCAAAATAATTTTAAAGGCAATACTCACAACTGGAACAATATTGGAGGAGTTCTTTATACGCACTTCTTTTACAAAGATTTTTTATCCACTTTATAAAGAAAAGAAATTAAATAATTCAGACTCTTAGTACATTCATCATTAAACTTCGTTGATCAAATCTAAATTAAAATTTTTTAAGCTTAATTTGAAGATTCATATTTTTTGTATAAAAAATCTGTATAGTTATTTTTTTATATGTAAAAGTCACATGTCAAAAAAATTGTAAAACATTTTTATACATAATGTTTTTAAGCTTCCTTTTATTAAATGTACTCATTGAAAAAGTTTTTGAAGTAAAATTAATTATTCAAACTGTTATAGCGTAATGAGTCTCTTTCTTTTTTGAATTAATGATAAATCTCATTCCCTACCAGATATTTTTTAAATAAGTTAAATTAAAAAATAAAATCTTTGTTCAATGCAAACTAGTAATATGAAGAAATAAATTGTGCTAAATGAGTAGAGATTATTATAAATTTTTATTATATTGTAAGAACCAAGCTAAAAGCTGAATGGTCAGCATGTAAGTCTTCTGTTCTGTCATTTGTGTGCTAAAATTCCATTGTGAATTTAGTATTTAATATATGTGTAACATCAAATGGACCAGGAAAAAGAAAAATTGCCACGGAATAACATGATTTTTCACATATTATAAAAAATTATATGCCAAATACATTTATGTTACTTAAAATAACTATTTTTGCTTTTTAAACAAGTTCAGTTCTAATAAACAAGTATTCCTACAAAAAAAACTTGGTTAGAAAGTTCTAGAGTTGCAATTTTGACTACACTCAGACTTATTTATTGTTCATCCAAAGAATTAACGATTGTAATGTATAATGTTATTCCTTTTAGAACTTACACCTAAATCTCTTTTATTGTTAAAATAATTAATTTAAAATAGCTTTATATGGAGTTATATTTCAAATTTATTTAAAATTCTTTTAATCATATGTTCTTTTTTTTTTTTCTTAATTCTCATTAAATATGCTCTGTGGTATAGAAACTATAAATTTTTAGTTTAAAAAAAATATTATTAATGTTTTTCCATTAATAATCAGTGAATAAATACTTTTTCTTGTCTAATATTAAGTTAGAATATTTCTGAGAAGTCAATAATTATGAAATAATTATATTATTTATGAAAGAGTTACATCTCTAATGGTTAAGTATATTATAATAAGATAAGAACTAATAGAAAATAGTGTTATGATATCACATTAATTCATTTTTACTCCCCATTTCTCTTTATTCTTTTCTTTTTATGAAACTTGCATAAAATAAAATGTGTCTGCAATGAATTTCCAAAATTTTAACATTAAGGTGAAATGAGATTGTTTTAAAATGTATATTAATGATAGGATTATTTTTAATAATATTATATAATAATAAAATTATTTTTAATATAATAGGATTATCAATTTCTAATATGATTCTACTGCTAAGAATATTTTTTTGCACACATGTAGATTAAAAAATTTTTAAATTTTTTTAACTAAAATTACTTAAGTATCATTGAGTAGTTAAAAATTTTTAATTGCAAAAGAATTAAAAAACAGTATATGAATATTTATATCGATTACATTGTAATTATTTAAACTGTATTTTTATCTGGTGTACTTTGTATTTTAATTAAATATTATGTGTAATTTGATATATAGAAACAATTTGAATTAACTAGAAAGAATTAATTGCAAAAAATGATAAATTTTGTAAAAAGAAAATTATAATTAATAATTTTGCAAATCATAAATTATCTTCTTATTTAAGTTGCTATATTACTGAATGACATGAATAATGACTTGTTTTTTAAATAGTCTAATTTGTATTTTTTTTTCCATGATTGCATATAAAATTCTCAGAATATATATATTTAATGAAAAGGAATTTTTAAAGAATAAAGAGTTTATTTTTGTTAACTTCAAAGCATACTAAAACTTAAGTAAAATGCCTAAATGCAAATAAGTAAAAAACACTACTTATTTATTTATTTTATTATTATTTTTTTTCGGTACATGTTTTATTTTTTTCCATTCTATATCATTAATTATATATGGCATTTAGTTTCACTTTATCATTACTCTCCTCTTTATAGCAGTGATAATGAAAAACATTAAAAATTGCACAAAACTTAAGTTTTAATTAAAGAACCTTATATATACTTTACCATATGCACAAATTTTCCATTTTGTTCTTATAATATTTGAATTTTATGTGGACTGTCTTTTAGAACATGTTTTTATGCTTTTTTATCACAAAATAAATAATAATTAAAATTATTCATTTTAATGATTCACCTTTACAGTTCTATGTAATATTTTATTTAAGTTATTTAGCTGCATATTCTCACTTCTGAGAAGAAAATCCTCAATCTCATAGGAGTTCTTGTGAGACATGTATAATCACATAGGCATTATGTATATTTAATTAATACATGAGAGCCTTATATTCCCTTTGAAATTATATATAGTTCACTTTAAAAATTTGAATAATGTTCCTCCTTTTCTAATGTTAACATAGTTTAATGTTAATGTGTTTCTGAAAATTATTAAAAATACGTTTTTGTATTTATGTAATACATTCATTATATTATTTTCTTATTGTAAAGCATTTTTATGTCCACTATTTAAGTTTCCTTTCAGAAAATCACATACCTCAAGAGAGAAAGTCCATGAAAATCTGCAAATCATAATGCCTTTGCTAACCAGGATGAAAGATAAAAATTCTTCCAAAAAGTAACTCCTAATCTTTAAAAATAATTTCTTGAAAACTTAAAAAAAAAAAAAAAAAAATAGCACAACTATATTTTTATATTTAAACAATATAAATAGTGTTGCACTTCCATAAAAAATTATGAAAAAGTTTCTTTTTAACAACAATAAAGAACTCCAAATTTTATACACACCATTTAAATCTGAATGTGAAATTTAACTACACATAGATTATAAACAATTATTAAATTTATTTTACATGTATCTTGATTGTTTCATGATTTGCTCATCAACTTCAGTTCTGTTTTCTATTGCCACCAGAATTAAGCTAGCCACTCAAGAAGAATTATCTAGTGGAGTTGATATATATATTCTCATTCTTCTTGATAATTTCAACAATTTAATGGATCATAGATATGCAGTATTCTTTGCAATTGGGAGAAATTATATCCTTTTTTGGAATTGTTTAATAAGAACCATATAATATTTGTTGTAACTTACTCAAAATGTGTTTTTTATTTTAAATTTATGAACATCAAAATGATTTTAATTATTTGTGTATGTTTTTCTTTCCCCCCCCCCTCTATTTGTGAGAATGCCATATTATATACAATACAATGACTTTTGTAATTAATTCTTTTATTCTAAGATATTTAGAGTTTAAGATAAATCTAAAGAAAACTGTTTTCATTTAAAAAGAAAACAACTTGTAACTGTATATAGTGTAAGAGAACCTTTAAAATTTTATATTCAAATTTATACTTAAGGATTTCATCTTTGCATTGTATTTTTCTGCATATCTTATTTATAATTTTGTAACTTATCCATATATATAAGTATTTTAAATAAATTTGATTTTTATTCTTTAGGACAAATTAGTAAAACCAAATGCATTTTTGTGGACTAATGAATAATAGTTATCTTTGTTCATTTTGTAAAACATTGCCTGTTTTTATAATATCTGTGTAATGTGCATAATATTTTCTTGCTCTTTATAATAGGTAGCAAAATTAATTATAAAATCTTTAGTTAGTTCAGTCTTATTGATTATTGAGTTATAGTCTTCCACACATTCATGTAGAAAATTATGTTCACCAGTAAAAAAAAAAAAAAAAAAAATTTAAATTTTTTGTTAATTTAGGCTCAATAAATTTTTAATCTTGAAATTTTCAAAAATTGTTATGGGTTTTTCCCAGCTATGAATAATATGAAAGTGCTTAGTCAAAATTAATCAAAAAAGACACAATGAAATATTTTAATGTACTAACTAGAAAGAGCTTCTATGAAATTTGCTGAATCATTTGCAATTGTAAAAGGCTTTCTTTTGTCTTGTGTATCTAAGAATAAAGATGAGCTTTTTTATTCATCATCTTATACATAGAGAAGCTTTTCATTTAAAAACAGGAGTTCCAAATTTAGATAATGATGTTGATTAAAAAAAACTCAACAGAAGATCTAAAGATATTTTACAAAGATTTTGCATTGGGTCTTAGCCAAAGATACTCATAAAATGCATTCCAAATTTTTTGTAGAGACTTTAGATTAGAACATTTGAATTCTATTCCAGAATTGAGATAGAATTATTCCAACTCCTATCAAGATTTTTAAGAAATCTTTTATTATATTATTGATGTTTTTTATTATTTTTTATTCCAATTATATATATTAAAGAATGTTAGTCATTAACAAAAATAAATGAAAAGGATAATTTTATTGTCCTTTCTAAAGGAAAAATAGAATGTGTTTAAATTTCAATGATTATTGAATTTTTCAATTATATGTTCAAACCAGGAAAAAAAAAAAAACTTAGTCCTTTTAATCCATGCATTGAAAGTGTTTCTGTGTGATTTACAATCAATTTATTTTGAATTAAAAATGTGTTACAGTTGAGATGATACTGAATTTAAAACATAAATTTATAAGTACTATAAAAAGTAAATAGTGGTTGCCGCGCAACCTGTCTAGTGGTTAGCGTAACTGACTACGGATGGGGAGGACCTGGGTTCGAATCCCGGCTCGGGCATGGATGTACTTTCTCTTTCTCTCTCTGTGTTTCTTGTCCTTTCCTTGTATGAATGGTTGCCTACCCTATAAACGGGTTCCTATGGCATGTGTGTACTGAGGAAGTCGGACTCCACACGCAATTGCGGTTCAGTTGAAAAAGTGGAGCAGCGCACCCATCCTGCCAGTCTGGCCGGCATTCGACAAAAAAAAAAAAAAAAAAAATAGTGGTTAATAGGCTCACTTCATTTTTTTTCACCTATTTTTTTATTTGTATGTTTGTCTTGAAATTGTTTAAGAATTTGAAGTTCTAAGAGGGGGGAAGGGTATTTGAAACACTTACTGACTCTATATTTGAATTTTTATATGTGTACACCCTTATACCTAATAATTTCCTTTCCAGATGAAGTTCTGTAGGTTTGTAATTGAATGTGCCAATAATTAATTTGTTATTATTTGTTTCAGTATTGTTATTGTTTTATATTTATATCAGTATTGTTATTAATGTCCAGAAGATTAATTGCATTCTTTCTTTTTTTTTTTTTTTTCCCCACATATTTTTTAAAATCTAATTTCTATGTAATTATAGATTAAATTTTTTAACTGCAGAAAGGGTGAGTAAATTTATATTTATAATTGATTTTCTTTATATTTAATAAAATAAGCTATGACTAAATAAGGAATTATTAAATTTTTAATTAAGTTGTTATTAATTTATTATTTTTTGTTTTTGGAACCTATTTGTTGTTACAAATAAAGTAAGCGATAACTTTTGAATTACAAATAATTTGTCTGTATATCATAGTTATTGTTCATAAATAAATTTCTGAAAATTTTTGTTTTATTTCTTTAAATTAAAAAGTTTTTAAAATTTTAAGTTTTCATTACATGTTTAATAAATATCTGTTTTTTATGACTGTGACTAAGAAAATGGTGTTAAGTTTTGTTTCAAATTCTGTTAATTTAATTTGTGAACTTTTTATAATTTTCAGTCCCTTAATTCATCATGTTTCAATACTCAATTTTTTTAATGTCTAACAAAGGAATTCAATCATTGGTTTTACAAGTTTTTACTGTTGTAAATAAACATCTCAAGCATGCAATATGATTTTGTTTTAATAAATTCTGTTGTTTAAATGTTATTATTGTTATTTTGATTCATGTCTCTTTCCTAAATAAATTGTTTCTCAATATATAATTCTAGCCCTTTAAATTTTTACATAGCTATATTAATATATATACATTTAAAACACATTGAAAAAAAATTTGTTTTTCTTGCATTATTTCAAGAATTTTTATCCTCTCATCAGCAATTTTACATTTTAAGGTTATTTAAAATGAAAAAAATGTAAGTAAGAGAGTGAAACAAACATACGAAATACGATTAAAAGCTTGTATGTTAAAGTAGTGAAATATATCTTTTTTTGTTGTAGCACCTTGTCTAAAGTAACTGAAAGTGCTATCAAAACTGGGTCTAAATAATATTTATTTCACTTTTTTGTAGTATTGATAAATATTTTTTAAATTTTAAAAGAATAATTTCTGTTGATTTTTTAAAATGTTTGTCACTTAAATAATTCTCTGTAAAATAATATTCACTACTATAAACAGTTCAAAAATTTAAATAAATATGCAGCAAATCTGATAAAGTTTTGAATTCAATCAAATCTAAAATCATTAATCTGTCTATCTTGTATTAAACCGATATTTTATATATTGTATGCAATAACAATTTTCTTAAGAAAAAGTTATCATATTTCGTGTACTTTCATTTACAATTAAGTATGATACTTTAATGAATTTCTTGTTAAATAAGCCTATTTGTAATCGACAATATTTAAATTGTTTTTGCTACAGTGTTATAAAAATAATTCAATTGTTATTTGATTGTTCTTCGAAGATCCTGCTACTCAAGATTTATTCATTGTGATGTAAAATATTAAGTTATCTGACAATTATGATATCTAGTAATATCATTAGTAGTAACTTCTACATTGTAATGTAAATTATACCTTGTAGTAACTTTTTTTAAAGTATGGTTTAAAAACTTCTTTTTTCTTTATGTAAATTTTTGTGGTATCCTTTAAAATGTAAATATTTTAAAAGCCAAGATTAATTTCTTTTATTCAATAAAAGCAATTATATAAATGATATGATTATTAATCTGTTTTATAATCAAAGAAGTATAAAAAACCTAATTAAGATTTTCACTTCACAAAACAAAATAATAGAAAAATCCAAATGTTTATTACAAAAGAAAAATTGTTTAATTAAAAGAAAATGTTTTGAAAAGTTATTTTATATTTTTACTGCTAAAAATTTATTAGTTTCCTCTTTTCATTAAAATTAAATAGGAAGCTTACATTTTGCGTGACAAAAATAAATCTTTTAAGGATATTAGTGAAAAATATGTTAAAAATATAAGTTTTTTTACATTAAATAAACTTTTAATATTAATTAATTTTATGAATAAAATAGGTTTTCCCAAAGGAAGATATGAATCCTTTTCTGACACAAAATAAAAAAAAATTGCTGTCAAATGCTAGTTTTTATATTCATTTGTAATGCTGAAAAGAGTCTGACAATCTAATTATGTTTTGTTAATCATAATTACAATTTTTGTTTTAAAAATTTGAGATTGTCAAATAATAATTATTATTATTATTATTTTTTCTTTATTTAACTGATCAGAGATTAAATTTACAGTATTATTTTTCTTAAAGAAAATCATCTGCTGCTGTTACAAATAAAATCCTCCTGTTAATTACTCGCATTGCTTTTCTTTTTATGTATTTAATGTTCTGATAATTTTGCATCAGTTTTCTGAATTATTATTGTTTTAGATTAGTTTATGTTCAATATTTGAATTATTGTTTGTTATAGCTATTTTGTTAATGTATTTGCATAATTTAAAATGAAGTCATTATAAATGTGTTAACTTGTCTAAAAAAGTATTAAGTGTATTTAAATGAAGTCTGTTTTTGTATAAAAATTTAAAAGGTTTATATTTTTGAGTATTTTGGTAAAAAACTATTTTGTATAACTTTTTAAAAAATCGAGTTGTTTGTTTATTTATATATATATATATATATATATATATATATATATATATATATTATGCTTTGTTAAAAAGAAAATAACATGTCTTGTTTATCAAAATAATTTATAAATGTGTATTTTACTTCCAGATTTGAATTTCCTGTTTTAAAGTTGAAACTTATTTTTTTCTGTGTTATGAAGTAACTAATATTAAATAAACCAAGCTGGAATAATATATATATTTAATTGCTTATCCTTATAAATAAATATATGTACATATACTTATTATATCTAGTATAGCGATAATTATAAAATATCATAATTTATTTTAGTTTATTTTTATATTGTATTATAAATACTTATTTACTATTGGATAATAAAGGTTATTTTTTAATAATTGTCCTTTCATAATATAAATTAATAAAATTTCTTTGTTTCTTTTATTTTAGAAGATAATATTATAGTAATTGTTAACTTTTTTGAAAAATATGTAATTGTTTCTGGATTGCATTCATTTTTAGAAGTTATTATTTAATGATTACTTATTTATTTTGTTTTAATTTTATTTAGCTGTACGAAAAATTAATAATTTAATCCCCTGAATGTCAATATTTTTAACAAATTATTATTTGGAGCACTAAATTGATATCATATTTATAAAAATTCATATAATGTTATAAAAAATTTTAAAGAACTTTGGCTAAAAACAAAAAGAAATTAGAAGTTATCTAAACGAGTTTTTCAGGTACAACATTCAGAGGCTTAATTGATGTCATGTATTTTGTTAAATTCCTTGTTACAAAGAATTTTTATTGCTCTTTTATCTCATAAACATTTTTTATTGCTCTTTTATCTCATAAACATTTTTTATAACCTAAAAAAATATATTTTTAAAAGTGAATTTTAATTTTCAGGTGTAAAGTGCTATTCATGTGATGAATGTGATATGGTATATGCTTCAAATTCAGCATTATCACGTCATAAAAAATGGCATAAAGGTGGAAATCCACATCATCGTTTCAAATGTGAACTTTGTTTATATTCAACAGACTCCAGGAAAGATTTTACACGACATGGTTTTATACATTCTGGTGAAAGACCTTTTACTTGTACATTATGTGGTAGAGGTTTTACACGTAATAATCATTTGAAGAGGCATATGTTAACTCACAGTGCTTGTAGTCCTTACAGTTGCAATATGTGTACTAAAAAATTTCGTAGATCTGATCACTTGGCTGGACATATTCAGAAACATCATGAAAACAATAGCATAAGCATTCTTTCTTTACCTGCAACTGGTATGATAACAACAGGAACTGATAATGAAATTTACAAGTTTTAAGTGTAAATGCTATTGATTTTGATTCTTTAGTATATTTTCTTGTCACAGAATTTGAATGGTTTTGTACAAAATTGTTATATATGTTTGACAAAATCTTTGTCTTTAAAATTTTTATTTGGCTATGTTAGTCAATTCTGTTTCTCAGTTTTCAAAACTGTTTCATTTACAATTTATTTTGTATTTTTGTGAATAAATCAAGGATATTCAGAAGTATTTTTGAGGTAGATTTATGCATAAATACTAGTATGTACTAGTCACAGAAAATTTCAATTAAAGTATACACAAAATTCTTAAAACATACATTTATAATAATTGATAACAGCTTACACAAATGACAAAAAATAAATAAATAAACTTTAATACTTTGGTTAACAATAAATAAACCTTTATTGTTGGAAAAAAAATTATTACTTTGATATTCATCAAATTCAGGAAAATAATTTGAATAATCGGAAACATTTATAATTTGGTTATAACTAAAATAAGTATTGATTCCTCTGAAATATTGATCATCTTTATCATGAGAAGAATTGAACTATATATTGTATTTATCATTTTAAATCAGATTTTCCAATGTCTCTCTCCTATGAAATAAAATTTCGGTTTTTCCCATTTATCAAAGTTGCATTAAATTATGCTATTCATTAAGTGTGCTTGATTTTTATTTTTTTCTCATAATGAGTAACACTAAATAAAATTAATATATTTATTCTTTTATAAAAAGATAACTAATCCCTTCTTTCTAGCTGATAGGAATGAGGCTTATCTTAATTGAATGGCCAATTTTTCTTATGGTTGGAAAAGTGTACTTTTTGATGAGTTTATCATTTTCTTTGCAAAAATTTCCATATTTTTGTTTTGTTTCATCATAAATTTTATCCTAATGTTTAGCTGAAATTAATTTCCTTTTAATTCAGTGTGCAATCAAATCAGTCATTTTTCCCCATTTATTTTCATGAATTTATAAAAGCATTCCTTTTTTTTAAAATATTTTTTAATTTTATTATAACTTTTATTTGTATGACTAAAATATAAACTTAATAATAATCAAATGTTCTGAATAGTTTGGATGATTCATTAAATAAAATTTTTAGATTTTCCTTTAAATATAGTGGTTTTATATTGCACTTAATATAATTGTTATTCAATAATTTATCTGCTGCTTTTTAGTTGAATGATTAATTAAAATTTG
Source organism: Latrodectus geometricus (assembly GCA_026290005.1). Classification (NCBI taxonomy): domain Eukaryota; kingdom Metazoa; phylum Arthropoda; class Arachnida; order Araneae; family Theridiidae; genus Latrodectus; species Latrodectus geometricus. The sequence goes on along the minus strand of JAPDSC010092556.1, from coordinate 13,070 downwards.
AATGTGTTTTTATATCATTTATGTAATGTTATTAATAATTGTTTGCCAAATTTAATTTAACCAATAACTAAATAATTTTACATAAATGACCTTTAATAGTCCGCAAGGAGCAGATTTTCCAGTTTTTACAAATCCATAGGTTTAAAAATATTTTTAGTTGTCTCAATTTTCAGAATTTATTACATGATGATATTTTTTATTATTACTTAAAGGAAAACTGTGACATTTTAATCGGTGAAAATTTTCAATGTTTACTCTCCCTGAAGCAGAAAGCTGTTCTATTTACAGTATTAAATACTGCCATGCTTAATAATTTTTCCATCAAAATATTAAAGATCATTTGTTATTATATCAGCGTATACAAATACAAACTAAAATATAAAATAATTTTATTCTATAAAATTATCTGAGTAATTATATTTAAATGTAAGGAACTATGATCAATGTTAATTAATGTAATGATTAATGTTAATAATTAACCCATTAATTAAAAAATATCTAATTTAAAAATTGTATTTTTGTTTGAAAATATTTTTAAGATATAGTATTTTTCTGGATATCAAAAGTGCAAAATATTTTAACAAATATTTTTAATATTCATAAAAGATAGATCAGTGTTTAATGTAAGATTTAAAATGTGATATCAATCAATATTATAACATTATAAGTATTATATCCTCCAAATTTAGCCCGATTGATAATTTTTACTTCCTGCAAGCAAAACTTTTCCCATTTTTTCACTAATATAAATCAAAAGTTAAGTAATACCAAAATAAGTAATAAGTTAAATGTAAACCAACATTGTTATTAGTCACATTAAAGTTAGCTTTTTTTTTTTTTTTTTTTTTTTTTTTTTTTTTTTTTTTTTTATACTTAAATAATTTTCAAGTTGATATTACTTTTAAGCTTCAGTTGAAGTGGTTTATATAAATTTTAATTTATAGATGTTTTCCTAATATTTTTAAATTGGTAGAATATTTGACTTATAAACTTTCCTTTTTATATTGTTTGTTTAAATTAAATTTGAATATAATTTTAAATGATGTTATTACTAAAAGATCTTTTTTACTTAAATATATTGTTTAATTAAACATTTTATATTTGCATTTTCATAAATTAATTGTTTTTTAAAATCATGTTTTTCAACCAAATCTGATATTTGCATTGGTAAGTTAGCAGCTCTGAATATTTCTGATCTTGAAAAAAAAAATAAACAAATATTTCCTGTAAAATAATATCCTTGATTTATACTTGAAATACTTACATTTAAAATTTATATTAATAATATTTATGCAATTAACTCTATTTTGAAATTTTTCTGCTTTCTGTGATAGCTTTATTCATTTCAATATCCTTTTCATTGTGAAATTCATTTGTATATTAAAAAAACTGAAATAAATTTTTATTAATGTTGATGTGATAACTTAATAATTGTATTCAATGGCACATGTTTTCTTTGTATTAAAAAGTTGTGAACATTTGTATAGTGAACTTTTTTAAACAGATTCAATTCTAAAGCTTTGTTTTTAAAAAGTAAAACTGCATTTTGACTTTCAAATTTTTGATGTCATGAATATAATGTGAAATATTTCAAAAAAATTTTTTAATTGACTAAAATTCTTTGAAAGAAATTTGAAAGATAAAAATTAAAATTGTTCAGTTTTCTATGATGTTAAAACATTTTTAAATGGAGTTTAAAAATTGGAAGTATAGATCTATAATTTGTTTTTGATCTCAAAAATTCAAATACCATTGCAGGGAAACGATATCTTTATAGGAGCTTTGTAAAAACATTTAAATTTAACATTTTTAAGAGTTTCTAGAAAAACATCCCATATTTTTAAAAAAAAAATTACATAGAAAGAAATTAGTTTAACTATTGTAAGAATTAAAAAGAATTTATATTTTCAAAATTTAATTGACTAGGCATTTTTTCCCTTTTCATACATTTGTGATTAAAATAAAACTGACATTTCTGGAATTAGTTAGAATAACTTTTTAATTAGTTTTTTTGAGTACAGTAAGCTTGAAAATTATTGTATGTTATTTTATGTACTCTCTTATCTCTTCCAAAGATAAATCAGACTTATAATTTAAAAAAAAAATGAAATATTCTGTTTATTTTAATGTGGAACTATATGGAACGAAACTTTTTTTGAGTTCTTCGAAAAGCTTTTTCAGATTTACAGGAAGGGGGGGGGGAATAGGTTTAAAATGATCACACATTTTTAAATATGAATTATGCATATTGTGTGACCAGGAAGAATTTTCTTGATATTATGTAATCAAGGAGTGACTCAGAATTTAATCATTCCTTTTAAGTAAATTTGCTTGTATAATTCTTTACAAAAATTAAAAAAAATAATTTAAAAAAAAGTTGAAAACAATATTTTAAACAATTATGTTGATTTATATTATTGATATTTTCATAAATTACACATAATTTGGTCTTTAGAAATAAAAATTGCAAGTTAATTTTCATCTCATCGTATTTCTAATTTTAAAGAGAAAATTTATAAAGGATTTCTTTAAAGAAATCCTTTTACAAAGAAATAATAACCATGTTATTTATAAACAGAATTGAACCATGAAAGTAAGATAATATATTTTTAAAGAAAAAATTTGCTGAGATTTTTCAAGGGAAATTCAATTCTCTATAAAACAAAATTGTGCAGGATGGCGTATTTTTTCTTTTGATACCTTTTAATGATCAATATTATTTTTCAAATATAGATTTCTAGTTTAACTGCCAACTTGATGGCTAGCACCCTGAGTTTTGATTCAAGGATTTAATATCCACTTTGGTCTTGAGTGTTCATAGTAGTTCAAAATCCCCTTTAAAGTGTTGAAGGAAAAAAAAGGTCAGATCCCAATCTACTTAAACATTATGCACAAAAAGTGACTAGCGAAAGGTCACATTTCAAACTACGATAAATCATTTGGTGTTTTTTGTTTGGTCCATGCAGTTGTGAGTTACATTGTGTTAAAAATGGAAGTCAACCAAGAGAAAATTTGGTACATTTTATTGGTTTTATTTCAACCTAAAACCTAGAATTCATGCTATTGAAAATATTTTGATCTCTTCATTGGTTTTAATATGGATTGTCTGCTCTAAAATCTTTCATTGTAAATATTTCTGTCAAAAGTTCATACTCGATATTCTAAAGTATTTTTCATATATTTGCTGTAAATTTTAAATTGAAAACCTTCCAAAATATTGCATTTTCTAGTTAATCATTGAATACATTTTTAATTATGTTTTCTAAGTACATAATAATATTATGAAAAAAATTGACCAAAATTCTATACTACATATATTTTACTTTCCATCAAAGGTAACTTCAATTTTTTTCCATTTTGTAATTCTTCAATTTTGAATTGCATAAAAAAGCAACTCGTTAATTAAAAAAATTTCATTGCCAATTGATAAAATATAAATGATCGAAGCTGTAAAAAGTTTAAAAAATTGCAAATGTGTTGATCACAATAACTTGAGTTCTTAAATGTAAATAAAATTTCCATAAAAGAGTAATTACAATAGGAAAGGAAATGTTCCAGTTTTATAAAATTATATTCAAACAACTCTTAAGTATTGTATATAAAAACAATTTATCATGAATTCATGTTAAAATTGTCACTTCCGGTTTTGAAATAATTACATAACATGCAAAGAAAAAATTGTAATTCAATATGAGTATATTATATCTGTGACGAATATAGATGCTATAATATTCTTCAAAAAATAAAATATTTGTAGAGAATTTTATGTATATTCATCATCAGTTTCCTTCGGTCAACCTTAAACGAGAGCAATTTATCTCTCGTTTGCGGCAATTTCGCCGGAAAACTGACGCCGTCGAAACACGTCACAAAATAGAATAAGAATGACGTCACAAAATAGACGTTCCGAGCAATATTTGTATTCAAGAAAGTTAGATATATCTGGTAAGCGCGCGAATTTCATTTACATGTTTTTGCTTATTACTCTTTGTGTGTAATAAGCAAAAACATATTAAAAAAGCATGCATATCTTATACACCTCGTGCTAACAATAATTAAATTTTCCCTCGATGAGAGGGAATTTGTAATAAATCAATATACACATAAGTACAATAAATTTTAAATTATCCATAATCTTTTTTTTTTTTAAAAAAAATAATAATTTGGATAGTTTAGATTAATTTTTTGAATTATGCAGTTCAAGGATGTCTGTGGAACATAAAGATGGTAATTATTTCAACATACAGAAAAAAAATGCTATAATTTGAGATATAAAATATTTATTTTTTGAAGAATTTGAAATATCTGTAACAGAAGAAATAATTTGTATTGATTATATTAAATAGTGAATATTTTTATGAAAATGAAATAATTAAAATTCAACCCTATTTTTTTTATAATTAAATATGCCTTTAAATTGATTTAGATATAATGCTAAACATAACTGATTCATAATTTAAATTTACTTTGTTTAATGTTGTTTAAATATTTCATTTTTGTATTTAAATTCTTTAGAACTATCTTTATATAAAGCAACGTTTATTTTTGTTACTACATACTGTTGAGGTTGCTTAGATTATTATTTTTTCAACAAAATATCAATAATATATTTTAAAGAGTTTTCTTACATATTTATGCTTTATTGAATAACGTATAGTTACAGTATTTGTCTTCCCGATCACATTCAAAACAAGAATTCAATATAATGTAAATAAAGTTTTATTGGTTGAACAGAACAATGAGATCAAATATCTACGTCATAGTTGCCTTCCATACATTCGCCAGCGAATTAGTTCAGCTAAGGTTTTTCCTTAGCTGAGCCAATTCCTAAGGCTCGTTTGTCGTTTGCTGCAAGTCGAACAGCTCCTAATCCTACGCCAGTGAACTTTAAATATAATCGCTCGAAAACATTCATAGACTTGCTTTTTTTCCCCTCGCTAATTAGCTAGGTCTCTTAACCGTTTGAGTGTGGCGAAGCGCTTTCCATTTCATTTGACCATTCAACAGGAATGTTTGCCATTTTGAAATGGTATATATATTCATCACATGCATCATTAACAAAATAACGAAAACAGATTACTCCTTCACATCTTATTATTTTCGTTTGTCGACAAAACCAGTTCCGTTGATCATCTATTGGCGATACGAATTGCTAGAGTTGCTGCTGCATGCACAAAAAAATTGCTCATTTCCGGCAACTCATAACACCAATAGCTTTAATTTGGTATACAACTTGGCAAAGACACAAGAATCAAATTTCAAACACGCTGTTGTAAAAAATATCTGAAATATCATTGGACGACGAATTCGAGTTGCCGAAAATTGACTGTGACGTCACGTCATGTTAAGTCTATGGGAATTGCTCAAACTGAAATATCGGTAATTCTAATGTAATAGGGGCTTTAAATAAGAAAACCTGATGAACACTTGAATATATATATATAAACTTCTGGCCATTAAAATTTCTACACCAGGAAGAAATGCAGATAACAAAATGATATTTATTGGACAAATATATTATACTAGAAATAACAAGTGATTAAATTTTCAAAAAATTTGGCTTGATAGATCCTGAGAAATCAGTACCCAGAACAACCACCTCTGGCAGTAATAACATCAGTTATACATTGAGTCAAACAGAGATTGGATTGCATGTACAGGTACGAATGCCCATGCAGCTTCAACACGATGCCACAGTTCATCAACCGTAGTGACTGGCGTTTGGAGACGAGCCACTCGCTCAGCAACCATTGACCAGACGTTTTCTATTGGTGAAAGATCTGGAGAACGTGCTGGCCAGGGCAACAGCCGAACATGTTCCGTATCAAGGAAGGTCCGTACAATACCGGCAACATGCGGTCAGGCATTATCCTATGGTGTATGTGTATCATTTATTAAATAATATCTATGCACAACATATATTGAAACTTAACTAAATTTTATTATTAAATTTTAAGAAAAATGGCAATACGTCGCCAACACAAAATCTCTGAGAGAGAACTCGTTTCTGAGCTCGTTCTTTCACATCGTCGGGAAAAACGTGAACTGCTCTGTTGTTCCTCGTGCGGTATATTTTCGAAGAGATTGGTGTTGCCACTCTTCAGATAGAAAGTTTTTCTAGCTGCTGTTGCCAACTTCCGAGCAGAAGTGTTTCACCACATTACTCCCCCCCCCCCAAAGTGCCTAAGGCACGATGAGTTAGAGATATCGTGGGTTGAAACGAACTCTTCTGCCGGAACGCGTAGTTTGCACAGGGGGTTCTTCGTTTACAGCTGAGTCTTGAACCACAGGAACAGGCGTCACTTTCGGAGAGTTCGGGGTAGCTTGGGTAGCACTGGGAACAGGAACTGAAGATTCAGGGGTTTCAGACATTAAAAATGCTGGTTTTAAACGGTCGACGTTGATAACGGATTCTTTCCCTTTGATGAGGAGAGTGTAAGTTTTATTAAGCCGTTTAAGCACTTGATAAGGACCATCATATGGACGAGTCAACGGAGGTTTTACTGCATCCTGCCTCACAAACACATGAGTGCACGAATCCAAAGCTGGGTGCACGAAATACTTTTGATTGGTATGAGCTGAAGTGGGCACTGGTGCAACATTTCTCATAGACTCGGACAGCTTTTGTAAGAAGGAAGCTGGATCCAGGGAAGTAGCGACACTTGTTGGCTGAAAGAAATCTGCAGGCAGCCGAATTGTTGTACCGTAAAGCATCTCGGCACAGGTACCACCAAGGTCTTCCTTGTAGGCAGATCGAAGTCCTAGCAACGTAATGGGCAGGCTTGATGTCCACTGGACGTCATTGTGGCACATTAATGATTGTTTTAATGATCGGTGAAACCTTTCAATTAATCCGTTCCCGGCAGGGTTGTATGGAATTGTGCGAATTCGGTGAATGCCAAGGATTTTGTTTAGATTCATGAATAAGTTCGACTGGAACTGACGACCTTGATCGGTTGTTATGGTAGTAGGTATTCCAAATCTTGCAATCCAATGGGCAACAAAAGTTCGGGCGATGATTTCTGCGGAAATGTCACGTATTGGAATAGCTTCTGGCCAGCGAGAGAATCTGTTGATCATTGTTAAGAGATAAGAATATCCTTCCGACGGGGGTAAAAGTCCGACAATGTCCAGGTGCACATGTTGAAAGCGTTGTAAGGGGATAGCAAAGGCTTGCAAAGGGCTACGGTTGTGTCTGGAAACTTTTGATTTCTGGCAATCAATGCATGTGCGAGTCCATGCAACACAGTCTTTTGAAATTGAAGGCCAGACGAAACGAGAGAGAATCAGTCTTTTAGTTGCTCGTACTCCTGGGTGGGAAAGTCCATGTAGGGAGTCAAACAGAGTTTTTCGGAGTGGAGAGGGAACGAAAGGACGGATTCGATCGTTGGTTACATCGCAAAATAGTTTAAGTCCTGGGGACAGTTCCATCTTCTGTAGCTTTAAAGAACTACCTGAAGTTGATAGTAATTGCTTGAGTTCTGCATCATTTTTCTGGATTTCAGCTAAACGTGAGAAATCGGTGGTGTTATTACTATTAATGGCGAAAATTCTTGATAAGGCGTCGGCAACTGGGTTGTTTGATCCAGAAACGTGTTGAATGTCAGTGCTAAATTGAGCAATAAAATTCATATGCCGAATTTGTCTAGGAGATGCAGAATTTGAATTTTTTTTAAACAAAAATATAAGTGGACGATGATCAGTAAATATAGAAAACATTTGTCCCTCAAGGTCGTGCTGAAAATGTTTTACAGCAGAATATATAGCCAATAATTCTCTATCATATGTGCTGTACTTGGTTTCAGCTGGTGTCAGTTTCTTGGAGTAAAAAGCTAAAGGTTGTAAACCATTGGTACTTTGGGAGTGCAATACTGCTCCTAAGGCGATGTCGGAAGCATCTACCATTAATGATAGCTGCTGATCAGGGGAACGGAAACCAAGGGTGACTGCATTCATTAAATCGCTTTTGCATTTTTCAAACGCGGCTGTTGTTTCATCTGTCCAAAGAACAGGTCGTTTGTCATTCTTTTTAGAATTTTTTAGAAGTGAATGAAGTGGGGCTTGAGTAGCTGCGGCTTTAGGCAAGAAACGACGATAAAAATTTAACGTAGCTAAGAATCGTTTAAGGTCAGACAGTGTTTCAGGCTTAGGGAAGTTAGAAATTACTGCTGATTTTTCGGGCAGAGGGCTTACTCCAGAGGGTGTTATTAAGCAACCAAGAAATGCGACTGATGTTTTTCCAAGAACACATTTAGAGGGGTTTAATTTTAGTCCGTATTCGCGGAGTTTATCAAAAATGATGCGAAGGTGTTTAATATGCTCGTCTTCAGTTGCCGATGCTATAAGGAGATCATCGAAGTAGAGGACGCAAAAATCCAATCCGTAAAGCACTTGATGTATGAATCTTTGGAAAGTTTGACCGGCGTTACGAAGTCCAAATGGCATTTTAAGGTATTCGAACAAACCAAATGGAGTGGTTAAAGCAGTTTTCGGTACGTCCTCAGGATTGACGGGAATTTGGTGATACGCTCTTGCCAGGTCGAGGGTAGAAAAAATATTTTTGCCGAAAAAAGCCTGTGTACAATCGTGAATATGGGGTACAGGATACCTGTCAGGAGTTGTCACAGCGTTCAAGCGACGATAGTCGCCACAAGGGTGCCAATCACCGTTAGATTTGCGGACCATGTGGAGGGGACTGGCCCAAGGGCTTTTGGACGGTCGAATAATTCCCTGAGACATTAGGTATTCGAACTCTAAACGCGCTGCTTTGAGTAATTCTGGAGCCAAACGGCGAGGTTTGGAAAATACAGGGGGTCCCTTAGTTTCAATGTGATGGAAAATTTCATGAGTTTTAAGGTCATTTGTTAATAAAGAAGGGTTTGTAAGCTCAGGATACTCAGCGAGTAATTTTTCAAATTTAGAATCACCGATAAGTACGGATATGTTAGAATCTAGGGAAAATATTTTGAAAGATATGCCGTTTGAAGAGAGAGATGTCTGAAAGTCGATCAGACGGTTATTTTTGACATCGACAAGTAACTCAAAATGTTTAAGGAAATCAACACCTATAATTGGTTGGCTTACGTCAGCAATGACGAATAACCACGAAAATTGTCGGCGGAGATTTAAGTCAATAATGAGGCGTTTGTTGCCAAAAGTAGAAATTTTAGTGCCATTTGCTGCATACAAGGCTAAATTTTCAGAGGGTGTGGTTTTTGGAGCATATTTTTTAGGCAAAACAGATACGTCGGCTCCTGTGTCAATTAGAAAATTTAGTTTTGAAGACGGGTCGGCCAAAAGAATACGATTCACTTGGCGGTCGCTAGATTGGCCAGTGAGCGATCGCCCGTTTAGTTTCCCGACTGACGAAAAGAACATGGAGATTGGCACTTTCGCGCTTTATCGCCGAAATTGACATGGTAAAAACAAAGGTGATCCGTACGTTCCTTGTAGTGACTGAAGTTAGTGCGAGAGCGGGAACTATCGCGAGATCTGCTGCGTTGAAATGATCGTCGGAAATTGCGCCTAGGGCTACTGTGTTCCAGGGTGGTGCTTAATTCACTAACTTGTTGAGTTAACTGCGCCACCTGGAGTTCTAAACGAGCCGTGACAGGATCTTGAGAGTTAGGGGTAATAGAATTTGCATAAGAAGGGATAGCTAGATCGCTTATTTTGTCAGCAACTGCGGCTATTTTATTCAAATCATCCTCGCTGAAAGCGGCTAAAATAGTCTGTGTGTTATAAGGCAGCCTCGTGAGCCATAACGAGCGTAAAAGCGATTCACCTACGGTATCACCAGCTAACGAACGCATGCGATTTAGTAATTGGGAGGGTCTTTGATCACCGAGTTCTACTCCGTGCAATAAGGTTCGAATTCTAGATGCTTCACTTTCGGAATGAACAGAAATCAGGCGTTTTTTTAAGGTATCGTATTTTTCGGTAGGAGGTGGTTTCTCTAAAATGTCGTGTACCGAATTTAGTATATCGGGATCTAAGCAGGAGACAACATGATTGAATTTTGTAAGATCGGACGTTATATTCGCCAGAAAAAACTGCGATTCCAACCTAATAAACCACAGGGAAGGGTTAGTTTTCCAGAAAGGTGGTATTTTTACCGAAACGTGTGCAACCTGCGAAGGTGTGTCTTCGGAGGGAGAATTTTGAGTAACCGAAAATTCATCAGATAAAGGCATGGTCAAACTTTAGTGGGAGAATAATTACAAAGTATACAAATCAATAATAGGAAAATGCGTATAGTTTCGAATACCAAGATATAAATGAGAAATACAATAAACATAAAAATATTAGTTATGAAATATAAAAGAAGTAATGAATATTAATATAATACAATATGGTAAATCGAATAAGAGAACTCAGCACGATGCGAAAGGATTGATAAAATTGAAGAGTAGTGAACGGAATATAGCTCATGGGGGAAATTATGTACCAATAATAATTTAACTGAAAAAACTTCGCTTTAAAATATATACACAATTTTTCCAAGAAACTGACCCCAGTGAATAATTAAAAGTACATAACACAACGTTTAAGAAAATTATAGAAAGATCCTACCTGCATCCTAGAAGTTATGAATGATTACCACTCGCGCACGCGGCACTGACATTTGCTGATGAGATCACATTGAACTGTCATTATTAATACAAATGGAATTCGCGGTCGGCGAAATTATAAAAATCCCACGTGGTGCTGTAGTACTTCCAAATCCAAGTAAGGCTTGAAGAATTCGTGTTCCCATGTCGGTCACCAAATATGGTGTATGTGTATCATTTATTAAATAATATCTATGCACACCATATATTGAAACTTAACTAAATTTTATTATTAAATTTTAAGAAAAATGGCAAAACGTCGCCAACACAAAATCTCTGAGAGAGAACTCGTTTCTGAGCTAGTTCTTTCACATCGTCGGGAAAAACGTGAACTGCTCTGTTGTTCCTCGTGCGGTATATTTTCGAAGAGATTGGTGTTGCCACTCTTCAGATAGAAAGTTTTTCTAGCTGCTGTTGCCAACTTCCGAGCAGAAGTGTTTCACCACAATCCTGCTGAAACGTAGGGTTTCGCAGGGTTTGAATAAAGGGTAGAGCCACGGGTCGTAACACACCAGAAATGTAACGTGCACTGTTCAAAGCACCGTCAATGCGAACAAGAGGTGACCGAGACGTGTATCCAATGGCATCCCATAACATCACACCAGGTAATGGGCCAGTATGACGATGACGAATGCACGCTGCCAGTGTGCGTTCACCACGATGCCGCCAAACACGGATGCGACCATCATGATGCTGTACACAGAACCTGGATTCATCTGAAAAGATGACGTCTCGCCATTCGTGCGCGTAGGTTCCTTATTGATCACACCATTGAAGGTGCTCTTGTCTATGACGCAGCGTCAAGGGAAGCTGCAGCCATGGTCTCCGAGCTGAGAGTCCATGCTGCTGCAAACGTCGTCGAACTGTTCGTGCAGACACTTGTTGTCTTCCAAACGACCCCGTTTCTTGACTCACGGCTCGTGACGTGGTTGCACGATCCATTACGGCCATGCGGATAATATGCCTGTCTTCTCGGCTGCTAGTGATAGGTGGCCGTTGAAATCCCGCATGGCGTTCCGTATTACCGTCCTGAACCCATCGATTCCATATTCTGCTAACAGTCATTGGATCTCGACCGACGCGAGCAGCAGTACTGCGATAAGATAAACCGCAATCCCGGTACGCTATAATTTGACCTTTATCAAAGTCAGAAAAGTACTGGTACGCATTTCTCCTTCTTACACGAGGCATATCAACAACTTTTCACCAGGCAACAGCGTTCTAATGCAATTTGTGTATGAGGAACCGGCTGAACGATTTCATCATTTAAACACAATGTAGGTGTCGCTACTGGCGTCAGCTTTGTCTGAATGCGCTGAAAAGCTAATCATTTGCATATCACAGCACCTTCTTCCTTTCGTATCATTTGTAGCATGCCGCCTTCTTGGTGTAGCAATTTTAATGGCCAGTAGTGTATATATGAACAACATAAACTGGTATTCTTAAAGAAGCCATTATTTCTAAATAAATAGAACAGTATAATATGTTCATCTTATAATTCATTTTTGTGCTGGGCATTTTAATTCATTTGTAAAATATATATTGCTTAAACTTAGAAATTTCATTCGTGGTATTGAAAGATTATAAAAAATTCAAAATTCCAGAGTTTTTTCCTTGTTAAATACAGTACATAAAAATATTTTTGTTAATATTTAAAATCAATTTAGTTTCTACAATTTAGTTAAAGCTCTAGTTTCTACAAATTAATATTCGAGGCACCATGATAGATTTGAAAGCCATATTCACGTCCTGGGTGAACCAGAGAAATGTATGTAGCTCTTAGGATTCTGACATCTGCACCCCAGAAATAAAGTTCAGAATATCAAGTCGCTTCTTGGTATGCTTAACAAGTGAATCAATATGTTTATTGCAAGAGATCTCAGGATCAAGAACAAAACCAAGTTATTAAGGGTTTCTTTCGCGAAGTATAAAGAAGTTGGGAATTCATTAAAACTGTAAGACTATATTTAAATAGTTTCCTATTTGTCGTAAAGAATCCTGAAGTAGATTATAAGGGAAAGAAGAGCGCTTCTGTTGGTAATACTACCCTAAACACCCGAGAAAGGTAAAGTCCGGCTTTGCTCCAATCACCTGCCTAGTGATAGCTGGATATAATGGAATGGCCTACATGCTTTGGATAACCCTGCAAGGAGAAAACTATGGACGTACATCCCCCATTCCATCCAGGGACACTCCCTCCCCACGATGAGACAGGACTTAGAGGGGCTACCAAATATAAATCTCGTAAGACTTAACACACAGTATTTTAGCCAAAATATCTACACAATCTAATTAGTTTTAAACCAGTCTTATTGTAACATTCAATAGGAGCATATAAAGGGTCCCCTTCAACGTGAACACCTAAGATATTTAGTTTTTTTTTTTTTTTTTTTTCCTTGAGATAATTTGTTATTTTTTGTTTTTTAATATCACTTTTGGAGTTAGCATCTTCTGGTTGCA
>JAPDSC010092545.1:0-37407 GCA_026290005.1 Latrodectus geometricus | reverse complement strand
ATATATATATATATATATATATATATATATATATATATATATATATACATAAGGTGTGTTACAGAATCATAAGATCATTCACATTATTTTAACTATAAAATTATATGCAATATTTTTTAATTTAATTAATTTGGTGCGAATAAATGAATATAATATATGTAGTGTGTTTAAAGATATATATATATATATATATACACTAAACATTTTGTCAAAAATTTTAAAATTTTCCTTTCAAATATCTGTCATAAAATTATAAAGCCACTAAATAAAGTATTTTTATAAAAAATTAAAAAAGATATTTGATGTATTACTTTTCAGGATAACTTCAAGTGCCTTTTTCATTAAATTAATCAGGTTTTTCCCCAATTATCTATTGTAATTGTTTCTAATTCATATGTAGATTGAAATTGATGATTATTTGCATACACTTGATGATGGAATACGGTTCTTAACAATGTCCTCGTAAGCATAATTTTTTTCATTCTGAAACCAACATTAAGTTGGTTTAAACTTAATGTTGACTTTAGAAGGAAGGTCTTGTTGAAATTTCCAGCTTGATCCTCATAAAAAAAAGGTATCAAGTACTGTAAACCATTTGTTGATAATAACAAATGCTTTACAATACAAGTAAAATTTTCGCAGAACTTGCTTTAGCTCATATTTCGAATTATATGTGAAATCTTCCCACATTATCTCAGAGCCATCTTTTATTTATCTCTTGTAGAAATCTAAGTTATCTTCATAAATGCACTGATGGCCACCGTAAATGCAACACCCTGAAGGAAGCTTGCAAATAGCATGACATATACAACATGTATTAGCGGAGGTGAGATATGAAAATGATTAGAATTTCAGCTCAGACGCACATCATGCGCGCCTGTAACGTCACTTCAAAACGTTATTTAAGGCTTGGAGATTTAGACGATTTCAAGTTCATCAATTGTGTTTTTCTTGTGGTTTTTTAAAAAAAACGATCAATTATGTCTCATAGAAAACAGCGATCATATTTTGATCAAGTATCATTTTCGGCAGAGGAAGGATGGTGGCCAACTGAGATTTTGGATCATCTTTCAGGGAAATCTGTAGTCGTGTTGGACGAATCCAAACAACTGTAATGCGGATATGTGATCGTTGGATATAGGAATGTTCGACGGACCGACGTGTTCGATCGCATCCACCTCAGTGCACTACTTCACGTAATGACAGACAAATTGTGCGCATGGCAGTGACGTATCGCTCAGCCACATCACGAACCATAGCACAACACATTCAGTCTGTAACGCATCCTCCAGTGTTTGCTCGAACCATTCGACGCAGTTTACATCAGAGTCTGGCGGACAGCAAGGCGTCCATTGCTTCGTCTACTCTTGACTCAGAACCACAGATGTTTCCGTCACCAATGGTGCAATGAAAGAAGGATGTGAACAGCAGAATGGAATGAAATTGTTTTTACTGACAAGTCACGCTTCTGTCTGGAACACTACGAGGGTCAGATTCGAGTCCGAAGACACCGTGAAGAGAGGATGCTGAATAGCATCGTTATGAACCGCCAACTAGTCCTGCATCGGGTATTATGGTATGGGGTGGTATTGAATATCAATTTAGCACTCATCTAATACGCATTGCCGGTAGTTTAAACAGCCAGTGCTACATCTATGAAGTGGTGGAGCCAGTTGTCCTTCTTTACCTTCAGAGCTTACCCAAAGCCATATTTCAGCAGGATAATGCGTGACCACACATGATTAGCTTTGTCCAAGGGTTCTTCATCAATCGCCAAATTGAATTGCTTCGCTGAACGGCTCGCTCTCCGGATCTTTTATCGATAGAAAACATGTAGTCCACGGTTGCTCAACGATTGACCCAGATTACATCCCCAGCTACCACAGATAAGGCCAACTTTGGCCACGTGTGGAAGATGCTTTGTCTGCTGAATCCCAAGAACACCCCCAAAGTCTCTTTGAATCAATCCGAGGTGGTTGGAAGCTGTGACCTCCAACAATGGCAGCTACTATTATTGACAGGAACCACACTTCACAGAAGTCTATAAATTTAATCATTTGATGCTTGATCTACATGTTATCTACAGAATAAATTTTGTTGTGATATCTCTTACCTTCTTGTTGTTGCAATTTGGGTGACCAGCAGAGTAATAATAATAGTCTACTTAATCGTTCAGTCTATCAAATTTAATTATTTTTCGTCAAAAAAATATTTTTCCAAGAATATCCCAGGCCATGATTTCTTTTGCCCACTTTAGCCTCTATTTATTATGTTTTATCAGTCTTCATTTTAATTTTAATGTCTGAAATGAAACATTTTAAATTAATCTTAAGGTGCACCAGACTGATACATTTAAGCCTTTCAGCACAACATTGGCGAAATTAATAGCTATTTATAAAAGGGATATGCAGAGAGAGTGGAGTATCCCCATAACTGGAATCTGACAGAAGATTGATATTTGGCCAACCACTTCTATAAAAATAATTTCACTTAAATGACTTATACTTTATATATTATTATTTAATTGGATTTTCTCCTTAAATATGCAAATAAATGTTTGCTTTAATATTTATATATATATTTTATATACTTTATTAATATGTATTAATTTTTATAATACATTAATTTTTATAACTTCTGTTCCTGATTAATTATTTATTCAGTCTTACTTAACTGTCAATTATTTTAATTAATTATAATTTTGTCAAATTAAGCTCAAATTCTTGAATTTTAATGATATAAATTTTGATTATAAAATAGAATCTATTTTAGAAGCATAAGTTATTTTCAATGTACATAAATTTAGTTCATCACCTTAAAAAATTAGATAAAACAATACAGAAATTATTTTATTATGAATTTTTTTAATAAAAAGAAAATGTTTTTAGAAACAGCTGCCATTTTAAAAATTATATAAATTTTCTTATGCTATTTTCCTTTAAAGTAAAGTTACATATTATTTAGAAACTTCTCTTCCTCTCTCTTTCTTACGTGTGAATCCTTTTAGAATACAACAATTGTGCAAACAATCATCTTCCAAGAAGAAGAGATATCAGAGAAACACACACAAAAACCTATGCACTCACGAAAAAAACAGTTAGATAAAGCAATTTTAGTTTTTCAAGATGGAAGTTTATCAACGGCTTACATATAGATTTTATTATTATTATTGCTTTTGATCCCCTCTGGAGTACCATTGCTACTCCAAATCTACAAGCCCCTCATTCTTCACAAAATCAACAAATAACCGAGGATTCGCAACAAAATTCTCCTTAGTAAATCCCAGATATAAAAGAAGGAATTGGGTACTGGTTTGATACAAATCACATTCAGTAAAGGTAGAATAAAGCTTACATTTGCCATCAAATTTAAGATTACGAAGATGGTTATAGCAAACATAGAATATGTAGTCATGTAAGTTCTAGAACCCTTAAAAGCAATGGAATCATAAGGACCAACACGAGAGTACCAATCACGAGCTTGTGGAATGCTCCAGATAGACATCAGCACGGACACCTCTTTTCAGAATAGAATGAAACTCAGTGTAGATGAGAGCAGTATCATTTGGAGAAAGACTAACAATGCCATTTTTAGCCAGAGCATCCATCTTATCATTTCTATGAATATCAACATGAGAAGGGATCTATTGCGAATTATGCAGTGTGTAAGAGAAAGTTGCTCGAGAAAACGAAAGATGGAAATCCTGGCCAAATCACCAATATGCGACCTAGTATCTTAGTACTGGATAGCGCTGCTACTGTCCGTGACATTCCAGATATCACCAAATGAGACATCATTCCGGATAGCCAGCAAACCCGCCTCAATAGCGAGCTGCGAAAAACTGAACGATGATATGATTTCTAAAATAAAATGACAGACTTCCTGAATACCAGATGAAGACACCGCTACCTGCACGATGATGCACATCCTTACTGCCATCAATATAAATAACTAAGACATGATAAGGGATGCTGCCAACAATCTCTAAGCCCAGTTGACTTAAGTAATGTGGAGTATGAGTATTTTTGTTTACGTAGGACAAGAATTCAGGGTGAAAGAATACACGAGAATGGTCACTAGAAGAGTCGAGAAAGGACCTAATGAACTGAAGTTCAACTGTGTGACCAAAAAAGCCATAGACAGATCACGTGAAAAAGGGCTCTCTATTTTTAGTCTTTGATTATTTAGCCAGGATTCAAGGTAATTTGCAGTCCGATGAAGTGTCCCATAACTGATAAGCTTATTGAATTACTTTCCTTCTACGCATGTACAGCGACTGAAGGTCAGATTAAAAAAGAACTATCTCCTTGGGGCAATTATTGCGCAGGCCTGTAATAGTCCTGCAAAATTGGTGAGTTAAAGAGTTCAACTGAATCTACATTCAGTTGAACTCTTCCCAACCGCTCAAGATTTATAGCATTAGCGCAGGAAAAGATCTGATATCTATATTCCAAGATTGGTCTGACCAAAGAAATGAAAGTTGTCCTGAAGGTGGTTGAATCAGCATCCACATCACGTCCCGATAAGTATTTCAAAATATTGAGTAATTTTTTTCTGTCCCTCTCCATCAAGTTATCCAGATGCAACATACAGTTTACAAGTAGAGTGCTGTCGTCCATAATGTGCAGTTGTGCTGCTTTAATTCTTGCATGTCTCACAATTTAAATTTCTTCTTGATATGTTTACACTAATCAGCAGTGTAATAAATATCAACGATAAAAATAATTGTGATAATTAATGTTTTAATAAAAATTCTGCAACTGTGCGAATAGTATCAACTTGTATACAATTTTTATGATTTCAAAATTACAAAGCAATTGTTATGGAAATTTTTTGTATTATTAAATTAAATAATTATTATCGTTATTTTGGAAAAATATAATTTATGAATATTTTTTTTTAAATTAATTGTTTTTATAATGTAAATTTTTATAGCTATCATTCTTAGTTCGGAAAAATCTTCAGGACGGATTCCGAATATGATAGCATATTTGAGAATAATTATGGTTAATTACCACGCAGTTCATATTAAACATGGAAATCAGAGTCACACATACAAATTTTTTTGTCAACATTTCAAATCAATGCATATTTTGAGCAATGCAACATAAATGAATTAAAAACAAACAATATAATGAAAATGTTACTACAAAATTATTACATCTGCATATCATCTGATACTATAAGACGCGCTGATTCGTTGTTGATAGGATATTACGATCATAATATTCCAGCTGCTCGCTTTGGCACGTTATTAGCTACAATTATTGTAGGAATAGGGTAAGCATTCAACACTCGTATTTTTCAGTTAACATTCTTAACAATTTTAATATTCAATAAGTCATGTGTCCGTAAATAGTAATAAAAATTATGTAGTAAAATAAGTTTTTTGTAAATTCTTTCGTCAATTTTAATAAACATTATATTTGCTTCTTCTTTTTTATTATTTAAATAATATAAAAAATGTAAATATTTCAAAATTTCAAATCTATAAAAATTACATTATTTAATATTAAAAATTACATTATTTATATAATTACATTAAAAAAATTACATTATTAATCTATAAAAATTATATTATTTAATATAGAAATTTCATAATATAAAGTTAATAATATGTAAATTAATATAAAAAATATAATATAGAAATTTAAAAATTTTTTACAAAAAAAGCAAAAGTATACTCCCCTAGGTTTTGCAACTTAAATATTTTCAAATGATAGCTTGAATTTCAATGGTGCATTTTGAGCTGAGTATTCAAAATTCCCCGGTAACTTTAGAAACAGCATACCATCATTTTAGGGAAAGAGCCTAATTATGAAAGTTATTGTTTCAATTCATAATTTTGTACAGTTTAATTTTTATGAATCCTTATATCAAGATTTTTCAATTTGTTTTCATTTAAAACGACTGACATCCTATTTGTATTGCCATCACTATTTTTAGGTATAAAAGCCGAGAGTTATTAATTAATTTATTCTTTAATTTATCATCAAACACTGAATGAAATAAACTAAGCAAAAGATTCCATTCAACAAAAACAATCTTGCGCTGCGCATGCGCAGCTGCGTATAATTCTAATAACAATGCTCATTTGGCATTCACCATTGAATTAAATAGAAAACAAAAAGGGCACCCGTGAATAAAAAATACATTTCCGTTAAAGTACATAGCTTGAACATTAGAAATAATAAATTCAAATCATATTTAAGAGCCAAGAAAAAAAGCAATGATTCAATTTATAACAACGTAGATTTGCCAATAAATATCGCAGAAAGCAATCATTTTCATTCTATAATACAGTCATATTTGGATTCATAATTATCTTTTCTACACATAGAAAAACATTTAAATGACTAAAACTATACAAGAAATGAACAAATGATCAACAGCACTAGATGAATTAGATGACAGGTTTAAGACTCATGAAGATAATGAAAAACACAGAACGTTGAGAATTAAGAAAAATAATTTTCTTTTTCCATTTATGTTTATCACTTGAATATTCAAGTCACTGAATAAGCGTAACTTCCAGTTTGATTCGTCATACATCAATATGATGGATAACCTGAGCTTTCATCTAAGGGTGTGAAGAATATTTTGGCTTTCTTATCGGAAAGATTTATTAGGTATGGTTTTGATGATGATTACATAATTTAACACTAAGGTGTGGGAAGTAATTAATTTGCTTTTAAAACGGACTTTCGGAATTCATGTCATAAATTATCTTTGTAATGATTCATTGACAGAACTAGTGTTATTTTTTACTACATACGCTGTATTTATATTTTATAAGTGCATGAATTTATCTAAACTGATGTCTTATTTGATTATAATTTATAGGGTACATTATAATATTGTTATAAATGAAAAAAAATATATAAATCATTTGATTTACTAAATTTTATGTTTAAAATTTACATTTTCGAAAAATATTTGTCCAAGGTATTTCTCGTCATAGGTTGAGTATAAAACTCTCCAATGTAATTCTGTAAAAAATGCATTTTTTCGTTTAACTTTTTTATAAACTTGTAATAAATATATATTTTTCATTGTAAATAATATTATAAATTCAATATAAATATAAAATTTTCAGGCGTGGTATTCCTACTATCGTAAAAATGCAGTTGCCATGAAAAGATCAAGACAAGAAATTTATCAAATTTGAAAAAGAAATTAATCAAAATAGTAAAAATTTGCATTAGAAATCTCATTTGGAAGGTTACACGTGCTTAACTGTTGCAACAATTAACTCGCCAAAAGGAATTATTCTTCTATGTTTAAAAAATATTACACATTTCGAGGAAAAATTCGACATAAACTCTTAACATGGATACCTCATTTTCGCAAATCATGGTAATTTTCTTATCATCAGAAAAGTATTGTAAATTACTTAAGTAATAAGATGTGTTTTGAAATCAGGATATCTGAAAACTAGTAAGTTGTTTAAAACTAGTAACTATGTTTAAAGTTGCGTCATGAGGAAGGTCATTCAAAGTCAGCAAAGCAGCACATAATATTAGTTATTAGTGGCTATATTCCAGACTCACTAAATGAAAATAATAGAATAAAAAAGATTTTGATGAGTTTGCTTACTTCTGGCATAAAGGAATCGAAGAATAAACTTAATAGACAAGGTAGACTAATAATGATTAAGAGAGAGTTTTATTATGAATGTAAAAGGCATTTACCATTCATAAATCATTTATGAAATTCTGATATATATATATATATATATATATATATATATATATATATATATATATATATATATTGGCGCACGAAGTTAATCTTCATCGCCGAGTACATTCAGTGTAGTGAGCTATGGGCATTTCGCGGTATATTGTAAATTACTTACAATATATCCATAATATCTAATTCAAATTATTTGGAGAGCTGTAGCATAAAACTTTTTTTCTTACGTGCAAAATAGTTTTTTCTTTAAAAAAATAAAGGCAGTTTATCATTAATCCAAAAAAATGGAATTCTAAATATTCAGCTCAAGATGGTACCAGTTAACTCATCTTTCTTAGTTCGATGTTAATGTATGTTAACTTATTTATAGAAGGAAATATAATTTAATATTACAGTATTTAAAATTGCATACCAAAGGAAAGAATTAAACACACATGAAATTTGTAAATTTAAGATTACTTTTTTGTTCAATAGTTTTATTTAGTTTTCTTTGTTATGTAATTTACCATTTTTTTAAATGGTAAATTACATTACAAATGATTATGTAATTTACCTTCATTTTTAAATTTATTGGTAAAAGAAACAATTTTTTTTATTTTTCCTGAATAAAAGATGAAACTTATTTTTATGGTAAAAAAATTTTTTTTACCTAAAAATATGCATATTTCCCTTTTGCTAAACTCTAACTTGCATTCATTATAAAAGCAGGAATAATTCATTTTAGGATTATTGTACATCAAAATTTCCCTTATTAGCTTCAACGTTAAACTGAAGTCTATTAGAATATTTTTAGTCATGAATTTCAATGCGATCTTGAGAGTATTGGTAAAACTGAATTTACCAAGTATGAAATAAAAATATTCAAAATATTCCTCACATGAATTAACAGGCAGCTTAATAGCTCTTTTAAAAAACCATTAACATTTAATTCAGATTGCAAATCATTTTGATTACAAAAGTTGCAAGTAAAATTATTTATGATTGCGAACTTTTCGGGGGAAAAAAAACATAGAATTCAGAGAATGCGTTTAGAAAGCTGTGAAAATAGAATGGAAATGGAGGGGGTGCTCCAATGAAAAAAAAATGTTTTAAATATATCTTATCGGCTTGTTGTAGAGGCTCATCGTAAAATTCTCCTGAATGGAACCCTTTGATAGAAAGCATTTTTATGAGATCCATTAATGATTCCGTTTTCTTTGGGCTGAAATTCTTTTTTTCTTCTTCCTCCTATGGCCGCGAATCTCTACAAAAGAAGCGTTCAGTTTATTTTTAGAAAGACTGTTCATTTATTCCTTGGATTATTCACCGAAAAGCCATCATGGAAACGATGCTAATTGAAGCCGGGATACAAAGCGGGCACTATGTTTACACACAGAGTCACATTTGATGTTCTACTTGCTTTGAGACAAATGTGGCAGATGAGAAACTAATTCGAGATATCAAAGAACTTTCTGATCAAAGTGGAGAAGAAGCTGCTATTTAGGAAGCTCATTTTGATTGTCTCTGTCAACGTCGTCTCAAAGCAACGTTTTCTGTAATAAAATATTTCTCGTTAACACATTAATTGCTGCCAAAATCTGATTACAATCATTCATGACGTGGATTAGTTACAAATGGAAAAGGAATTCAATATCACAGAATTTATTGCAAAGAGAAATGTGCATACCATGATATCTATATGTATCTTCCACATATAGTATTTGTTATGGTATGTGTGTGCTATACGTCTAGTGCGTGTGTGCTTCGAAACATAATGAATCATTTTCTATCTTGGGAAAGTTAGTTATAGGATTAAATTAATTTTTTTGAGTAAACAAGCAAAAATAAGCTCTTATAGTCTGGTCAATATTCTATTAATTAG
This sequence comes from Latrodectus geometricus, assembly GCA_026290005.1. Classification (NCBI taxonomy): domain Eukaryota; kingdom Metazoa; phylum Arthropoda; class Arachnida; order Araneae; family Theridiidae; genus Latrodectus; species Latrodectus geometricus. The sequence goes on along the minus strand of JAPDSC010092545.1, from coordinate 27,851 downwards.
TATTTTCAATTGTAAAAGTAGAATTTCTGTATGAATGAACAGAATTTTTCAAAGATGAATGAAAAAAGCATCTTTCCACATACATATTTTCATTCAACTTATTCCATAATCCCTGACTTTTAAATGGACGATCGGAAAAATAAATTAATAACAAATAAAATAATGTTATTAGGATCAGACGATAGGGTTGATATAATATAATTTCTAGTAATACATTTTTTTTAAATATTTGCACATGTCTTTTTATTTCTACAATTATACAATTAATTAAAAAGAAATCACGCTTATGATTTTTAGAATTCAGAGTTGTTGCCAGACTCTGAATTTCTTATGAGTGAAATTATTTACAGAGCAATTATTTATCATACAAAAGAAATGAAATATGCGTACTGCAAAATTTTATTTTTCACTTTAAAGAAATTTATCCTTGACTTCGTTAGTAAAAAAGTAATTGTATTATATGAACTTTTTATATAATGTAAAATTGATGTGAGTTTTAGTAATTTGATTAAGGAAAAGGTAATTATTTAGTTATTTTCTAAATTTGATCGAATGAACTTATTATCGCATTACTTAATTCTTCAATAAATGGTAATTATCCAAAAAATTCACTATTTTTTTATGTTTTGATACAAAGAAACCACACAAATATTATTAAATAGAAAGAAACGGTATATTATTTTCAAATCCAGAAAATTTCACTGTCAATTTTTGTTAGAAAAATTATTGGTTTTCTCTATGAAATTTTAAGTGAGAATTAAAATTTCCACGCAATGGAAATATTGAATCATTTCAGTTAATTTATATATATTCTTTTACACGAGTTAAAACTGTATATTTTTAAGCTTATAATACTTATAAACTTATTAGCTCTAGACTAAATTATAAAAAAACTTAGTTATGAAAAATTTCACATAACTTTTTAAAGGACAAACTTTTTCAGAAAGCAATATATTTTACAGAGTTGTTTATGACAGTGTTACTAGTTTTAAATCCTTTAACTCCAGTATATATTTTAAATATATTAGTAGAGAATATGGTAACTTGTAAATATTATTATGCTGATTTGCTTGCATTTTTGTTTTGAATTTATCTTTAAGTGTAAATTATATATATTATATTTGTTTTTGATATCAAATTGTTATTAAGTTTATACATTCAGAAATTTTCGAAAGTGTATGATATAATAATTTTTTATCGTTATCATGCTGAAAATAAGTATTTGTAAGTACCATATAATAAATTAAAATAACTAATTAAAGTAACTAAGTAATCAGAGAATTTTTCTGATTCAGTAATGCACTTTTTTTTATCATTGAATACTTTTTCTTTTTTCAGTTTTTTATATGAAGCATTCAGCTGTAACTCAATTCAAATAAATGTATAATTGATGGTATTTGAATATTTAGAAGAGAACTTCCTCAAAGAAAAATTTCTCAACTGAGGATTTCGAAGAATAATCCTCATACTAAGTCACAGCAAAATTTTCTTTCATAAAATTTAAAGTGATTAATTAATGAATTCAATTAAGAATAAATGCTTTATTTAAAAAAATTTATTTTGAATTTTTAATGATTGTAATCAAACAAAATGTGTTTCAATATACAATGTACATTTAGTTAAAAAGTATAAAATTAAAAATATTATTGGTAAGTTAAGTAATATAACATTCACTTCATCCGCTTTACAAAATATTGCAGTAGTATGCAAGCATTCCCATGATGTTTATATACATAACAACAAAAATTACTTACTTGTAAAGACAGGGCATTTAAAATATTACGTTGCTTATAAATTAATCTGTACTGTGTAAATGGTTTTTTTAAATCGAAAGAAGTAAAGCCTATCCATTCTAGTTAAAATTGTTAAATAAAGCTTAGTTATGTTAACCGAAATGAATATACTTTGATTTTTATTTAGTAAAAATCGAAAAATAGAAGAAATTATTATTATTTAATTATTTTTCTTCATTTCTTCTTTTGATACAAAATTTTGATTAAAACATTCAGAATTTAAAATAATTATTTTAGAAATTTATATTTAAAAATTTTGGAATTTATGAAAAAATAATTAATTTCTTTATTTTAACTGAATTCAGTTTTCTAACAATGAATAATGAAAAATAAGTATATATAATTTTTATCAGAAATTTTTCCTTTTCTACTATTGTTTAGGCAGAATTACTGAAATTATCTGAAATTGCAACCGTTCTTGTAATAAGAGAAACACCAACTATCTATGAAAATTGTTAAAACATTTATAAGAAAAAAGCACAACACTAAAGTATCCACAAAAAAAAAGGACAGAACACTTGAATAAGATTTGAAATTCATAAGAATTGGGGAACACAAAATTTTAAACTCACATCCTTGCTACAGGAGTTCGACTATTGGTTTTCTGTTAATGTTATCATTCGATGACAACTAAATACTTGTTGCCACACATTATGATAAAATAATTCTATTACAAAACTAAATTTTCAAAAATATGCTTTAATTTATATTTGATATTTACTTCCAAAAGTTACAAAGTTACTTACAGATACAAGTGTTAACTTTCAAAAGCCAATTTAAATTACAAAGAATACATTTGTCTGAAGAGGTAAATCAAAATATGCAAATACCTTATGCGTTTTTACAAGTATACAGAAAAGCCATATAAGATACCAGTTTTGTGTAAGCTAGATACAAGTGAGGATAAAAAATGTTTGGAGTTTGATTTCACTTATTTTCAAGACAAATCTTTCTTTAAAAATCGAATCACATTCTAAACAATTCCATGAAGACTATAGAAATCTAACAGCAGTTGTGTTATCAAATGCAATAAAAATTATGAATGAATTACAAAATGTTGCTCGATTCTTTACTGTATATCAATCCGTCATTTCATAATTAGAATAACAATTCCAAGCTGGCTGAACAATTACAATAAGATTTGTGTCTGGTAGCTAAGGAATTGCTACCAGACACACTGGCAACTTCAATGAAAGATGGATATATTGTCATTATAGTCGTGTAAAATCACAAAGTGACCTCAGTATGTATGATATCTAAAGTAAATCAGCCATTTGTGTAAGATACTATTAATTTTGTAGAAGAATTTATAGTAATGGATTAAGCACCCTGTTACCACGAATTTATTTTCTACCATCCGTCCCATTCAGTAAAGCATGATTTAGTATTGTCACCAACATGCTAATTGGATTATGAAATAGAACTAATTTATGTTGACTGATAAGTCAATATTTCCCCATGGACTGATGAAAAGAATGTTAAAATCTTTAACGCATAGGGCACACATAATCTGTTCTAGAACTCTATCAAAAATAACTTGTTAGGAGCATCTATCAATGTATTGCGCGAATCATCTCATAATCTGTCGATGTCAGAAATAGAAACCCGGACAATAGTTCCCAAATAAACAGTCGAAAATTTTTTTTCTTTCCAAATTCATTTACATTTTTTGCATGCATTTCCGGATTAATTTCAGAATTTATTTTACTTTAAATGCATTTTCGAATTTGTTACGAAATCCATTTCATAATCTTTCTTCATCATGACCACAACAAATATGATTTTTTTACTACTTTTTTTTGTGTCACTCGGTTTCTTTAAATATATGCAACAGGTGTCAGAAACGGAAATTTCTGTTAAGCATTTCTTCTTCATGTTGATTTAATCCACTACCAATCATATTCTCAGTCATGTTTTTTGAAATGGGCTCTCTTTTTGAATACTCATATTTGTTTCACTTTTTTCCATTGTTTGAATGCTTTCAGTTACTTTTTCCAGTTGTTCCTCTGCACCTAGGTCTTTTTAAACATCTTCGGATAAGAAAAACATACTTTAGGTTTGCAGTCAAAAAAAATTTCGTGTTGTGTTTTATTTTTATCCAAGAATGATAAGTCTATTGCTCATAAATTGAACGAAATGCCTTTCATTTTGATGGCCAAATTTATTTTCCTAATAAAAGTACAGAGCATATTTTCGATAGTTTAATTCTTTTGACATTATCTCTAGTTTTGCAGAGAGGGAAAAACCCGGTTTATTCCTTCCAGAATACTGTAAATTTTGAAAGCTCGTAAAGAAATATAAAAAATTTTCAGATGATTGAGATTTATTTTTTAAGTTTTATCAAACGTTTATTAAAATAAATAAAAATCCATTTATTTAATTACGGTAATAGAATGTTTTCCAAGAAAAAATTACTTTGCTCTAATGAATTAAAATAGTTTTTAAAATTAAAAAATTTTTTTTCTTTTAAATCATATATTTATATGAATTCATAACGAAAGAAACATAAAAATGCCAATATTTATCCTGATAATCCTGAAAAATATTTCTTGATATTTTTTATTAAATAGTAATTCAATATTTTTGTTATTTTGACAAGTACTTTGTTTTTCTGAGTACGAAACATTTTAAATTAACTTTTATACAAGAAGATGAAAGAGACATTGTTTTTTGATTAATATTTACGCAGTTTAATTCACTTCGCTTTATATACATTAGGCAAAACAATCCATTGAACGAAAGGTAACTGGTTGAATTTATTCCCACAGAATTCCCAATATTCCACAACCAGTTTATTCATAAAATTCCTGAGCTAATTCCTGTGCTTTAAAATTCCCGAGAATTCTGCATTTCTAACTACCGTGGCTGTGTGAAAAGTGAAGCTTCTCATAGATGATTTTCTGTGCTAGACAACAGTCTTATTAGATGGTTACTACATTATTGACAAATCCCCGATCATTGTGAGATTGCAATGTAGATGGCGCTTAAGCAACGAGAATATGTCCATTATCCTCGTTGTTTGGTTATAGGATATCACTTTACCCCTTTTTAATATTAAGGACTTGAGAACTAGATAACTTTTGTGAGAAAATCATTCCATAATGAATTTATATTCTCTATTTGGTTGAGACTGGTATAGTATAATGGGAATTGAATTAGAGAAAATTTTGTCTGTTTTTTCTATCGAGGTTCACAAAGGTGGATGTACAGTTAAAAATTAGGATGCGTAATGTTTTTGCATTTAGTTGAAAGTTCTTTAACATTCTGTCACATCTTCCGCATTTAAAAACCAAATGAGTTTCATGAAGTGTTTGAAATAACTCTAAATCCGTGAAGTAACATTGTGTAATACTGTTGCCTACTTCAATAGTATAAGTTGACTTTTGTTTTTCTCTGTCATCTTATCATAGCGATTCAGCAACCAATATTTCGTGTGTTACATCGTAATAATCTTTTTACGGTTTGCTCATAATATATTAACTTCTGGAATGTTGTTGTAATTTTGATTAAGAAAAAAATTTTTTATTGCGTTAACTCGGATTTTAAGCAGTTCACTGTCAAATCGTTATTGCATGTCTATAGACCATAACTACTCCTTCAGTATTACAGCTTGCAACTCCATTTTTTCAAGCAGCCCAATTAGAAATCTAATTTTTTTGAAATGGCAAAATTAAAAAAAAATTTAAGTAAAATGGCGTTTCTGGACATTTTTAAAACAAAGAAACAACTTTTTAAACTTTTTAACAACTTTTTAAACTTCAAAGAAAAACTTTTTAAGAAAAACACAAAATAGTTTAGGCAAATCCCTAGATATTCAAAATGTTATGTGAAAATATTTTGAATTTTTAAGACAAACGTTTTAGTTTTGTATGTTTCTTACAAAATATATATTGATCATATTGAAATTATACTTATGTAAATATATATATATATATATATATATATATATATATATATATATATATATTTGCTGTTGCTACGTATCATTTTTAGTTTTTTATAACACTGATTAAGTGTAAATAGTATGTAGTAATTTTTTGTTGGTTTCCTAGTTCTATTTTTGAAAGAATCTAACTTGAAACTATGAAATTACACGTTTTCTATTTTATTGAACTCACAAAAGAAATAGTTAAATACATTCTCAAATATTCACCAAATGTTTAAACTTTAAAGAGTCAAAGTTGTTTTAGGTAGTAAGTATTTTTTACGTAAGAGAGTTAAGAATTATTTTTGCGATTCAGATATTTTTTTCAGTAGAATATTTTTATAATAACGAATAGTAGTGAATTATTTTTCATCAGAGAATTAAATTTTAAATAAAGAACCCCCACACACGCATACACACATAAGTTTTTACATAACTCTTCGAAAATTCTATTTTTTTCTTTTTGCCAATTTTTTTAAATCTTCGTCTGGTAATTCTCATTTTCTAGATTTAGTACCATAAATATCTTTAAGCTAATTTTTATATGGATTTATATGGTTCTATTTTTGTTTTCAACTCCATAAACTTACTTTTCGTTTTGAAAAATGTATTTAAAATTTAAGAATTAGAATCAAACAAAAATTCTAAAACTTATTTCATTCCATTCTCACCATCTTGCAAAATGGCTCAACTTCGACCATGTTCTATGATAATCCACCTTGCAATAGTTTTTTGAAGTAATTTTGCTTCTATTTGATTGGAAATTCCCTCAAATTCATATCTAAGTAGACATTTGCAAATGCGTACTAAACTAAAGTAAGAGCAGTATGACTTTTTTAATGAGATAGAGGCATAGAATAAATTTTTCCACCATTTATCTATGGAGTGATAAAGTGAGAACAACATAATGCTATTAAGAAAGCTTTTAAAGATTGAATTTTTTCTTAATTCTCTGAAAAGGAAATTAAACGTTATCTACCACGACTTCGTGCATATCTATTCGCAAGATAATATAAATGCTTTTAGAATATTTTCTCAAGAAAATGGATCTTTTGTCGGAGATTTTCATTTCGGAGACTGTTTCGAGAAAGAGGGAAAAAGTGAACGTGAACGTAATGCTTATTTTAGGATTCACAACTGTTTTTCTTAAGCACATTACTAAATTTTAAGTCTTCCAAATTTATTGCGAAAACAAGTTCCTAGTTTCTCTGAATAGATGCAGCTTGAGACAGCCATGTGACAGGATTTTGGAATTCTCTGTAAGCCAACGTCTTCATTAGAATTCGAAGCTATTTGCCATCAGTGAGTACCCTGTTTGTAACCAAGTCCAAGCAAAACGTAATAATTGTTATTTTGCTTGTAATTTATAATTTTGTTTTGAAAGTAATATTTTAAGATATTATGTATTTCCTGAATTAGTATTTAGAAATGGTTTTAAATTTGTTGTGCTTTTTTTTAACACTGAAGTGTTTTTAGTTAATAGCCTAAAAGAATATGAAAAAATAGTATACGTTTAATAAGATGAAGAAATATTTAACATGATAAACATTAAACAGATTAGATTTCATGTTTTATAGGATAACTTTTAGAATGTACATATTATTTTATAGAATTATGGAGGAATCACATTTATTAAATTGAATTGTGGAAACTTTACACTGAACCTTATTTTTTATTTTGCATAGAACGCTTAAGAGTGTGTGTGTGTTTTTTTTTTTTTTTTTTTTTTTTTTTTTTTTTTTTTTTTTGAAGAATGAATTGAGAATTTCGTACATCCGCCTAACTCGTAATCTCAATTTCTTTAAATTAATGTTTCTTCCCCTCAAACGTTCTGAATTAATTACTTTGCATTTTCATAAGCATAAAATATTTTCTATTTATTTATATTTTTATATTTTTTGAGAACAAATGTTATGCAAAAAAGCTTTTATATGATATTTCAAATGAATTCATTAATTTTGAATAATGCATTGACTCTTATTCCAAAATGTGGTCGACATACACACGTTTCTAATGAAAAAATTAAATGTTTCTCAATTTTTCCTTATGATGTAAATTTTGAAATTTAATGGAATATTTTTTTAATCTTTATTTATTATATATGCCAAGTATCCAAAATATTTCAATAATTATGTGTAAGATATTTGTTTAAAATTTAAGACTTAAATTAAATATAACTCCCTAAACACTATAGAAACAAAATCGTTCATTATCGTTCAATATCAGTTCAATTTTTTCTTGCCCTTATTCAAGAATTATTTTGCATAAAATTTTCGAAGTTATAATTAGTAATATATATTTAATTAAGTAGAAATTTTAATAGAGATGATTTTATTGCGTAATACTCCTAAGTAGCACATATAAACTTTCCTTCGACGCGATTTCTTTTCTATCAGATGCGGATTTAGGTAAAAGCATTATTTAGTTTTGCATATGCTATCATCGACATAGGATTTTGCAAATATTAAATATATGTCTTCCAAATAAGTGTACTGTCTATTATACTTAGTCGATAAAAATCTTCTAACCACAAAATTTACGAAAAATGTCTTGATTTTTAACATACAGTAGTTAAAATAATCACAATCATTTTGTATTTCCTTATATTGAAGAATTGATACAGGATGAACAATTTAAACAAAATATAAATAAAAAATGAGAAAAATTAAAGTAAAATAAATTATCATTTTGATATGCATTTATTTCAGCAAAATTATAAAAATGTCAAAGCATTTATGTCAAAAAAGTATTGACAAAGTCTTTCATTAAAATGTAAATTTACTCAATAATGATGCTTAAAATTATTTTATAATCCGTTTTGTGTCAATATTACAACAGCATTGAATTGATGAACATCAATGCATAGTAGTAACTATTCACGTAAAGGTAAAATCAGTATTTATGTTTTATCCATCAACCTTTTTCACCATAAGAATATGACGTCGAATTTTGCAAGCTTTTATAATTTTTTTGAAATGTAAAAGAAAAACAATAGTTTACTAATATCTTCATTTTAAGAAATACCTAAAATCTTTATTGGCAATTTATATGGTGCTAAATCGCATCATTAAACGGCATTTATTTTTTCGTAGATGTGGTCGACGGGATAATACGTAAGTACCGTAAAATTTGAACTTCAATTTTAGATAAAATTCTGTTTTTCTTAATTGGTAAATCAAACTAGTTTCATAGATATTTGCTATTGTATTACTGTGATATAATTAATTAAGCTTTCAATTTCAGCCACAAAGTAACGAATTAGGTGTTAAATTATTGAAGCAATTTATAAAATGGAACAGAAATGTAATCTCCTCGCCAAGTTTTAGAACATTTTCTTTTTAATTAAGATACATTACATAAATGTAACCAACAGCTATCATTATACATATGAAATTAAAATTGTCAACTACTATACATTTCCACATTCAAATGATCAATTCGGCGGCGGCTTTTCAAAGTACTTGTTTAATAATGAGTTTTCAATTTTTTTTAAACTTTCTGCACTCAAGTTGTCACCAACCGCTTTCAACGAAGCTGAATTTGGATTATCAGTAAAACAAAAAAATAGAAAAAAGAAAAGTAGCTTAGCTTTGAAGTTTATTTATAATATCTGAATAACGCATCATTTTAGAAAAGCTTTAATTTCTACTTTCTTTTTCTGGAATGAAAATATTTTTTCTACATCTGCTTTCCGGCTCAATTAACTTGACTTTATTACAATAATAAATTAGTAAATACTAAGAACTTTTTTTTCAAAGAATTTGCCATTTTTCGATGGTAATAAGATGGATTTATTTTAAGAATTTTCTTTAACTAAATTATAATACATTTTTTGATCGTAAAAGCAACCAACACATTATAATCTCTGCTTACCTTAAAACTTTCAATGATTTTTCCAGATTATTTAATATTCAGTTACCTCACAATAGTACATGTACTCTTAAGTACTCGGTTTTTAACCTTCAATTTTAATATTTTTAACATTATTTCGAATTTTTCGATATATATATACTTCCATCAATAAAAATATATGTTTATAGGTAGATAGATAGATATAGGTAACTATACACTGTTGTTTAAGTAAAGAAGCTGAAAAAGTATCAAGTTTAATTAATTTTTTTTTTTTTTTTTTTTTTTTTGCCTTCGTATTTTGCTAAAATAGAATCAAGAAATTTGATGTTATATGTTTTTCATTATAATTTAAATAGTGTTTAAGCACAAAGAAATCTCAATTAAAAATATCGAAGGTATACTTACAATATTTATTTTAGTCATTGTACAGTATTTTCTTTATAAGTGTTATAAAAAACATTAAAATGTTATAAAAAAAATTAAAAAAAACCCATTCACACATTTGCCTCTAATTAAATCAATAAAATACAATATCATTTTTTAATTCAAAATAAATTTTGAATGAATTTTGATTTCATTCAATAAATAATTGTTATAATTATTTAACTTTTATAATATGTATCATATACAGATTATTTATATTATTTGTGTTTTTTCGCTGTTGTTATCCATTGCTATTCTAAAAATATTTCGCACTTTAAATAATTAACTGAAAACTTGAAATTAATTATAAAGATGTTTTGAGTAAATAAATACTGATAAAGATCAATTGTATAGAGTTGAAAATGAGATGTAAATAAAAACAGAATATTTATTTATCATTTAAAACAACTTAGGAGACTTAATAGATTTGAAACATTTACGCATAAGTCATTAACAGAAATATTATAATTTAATACAATTTTCTTAAGCTCTTATTGAATATACAATATTTCTTTCAAAATAAATTTATTGATAGAGCAGAAATATATTGAGTTAAGTTTAAACATATTAGCAAAGGTACGCTGAATCAGTTTTTAATGGTTTCTTATCACCAACGTGGGTCTCTTGTTTACTGGTATAAAATCCAACAGATAAAAACAACGTAATTCGGATAGCTAGTCTATTATTTTCTGAGTTGAGCCTCTCAAAAAATATTTACATCATAAGAAAATAATTAAAGTCGAAAAGAAAAATAATCGTAAACAGTTTTCAAGTACATGTTTTGGAATTTGTTTCATTTTAAAGGAAATTCATAAAGTGAGAAAAGAAGAAAAATAGACATTTTTTTTAATTTTATTTATTTATTTATTTATTTTTATATTTTAAAGTGAAATTTTCTGTCGAATTGAAATATAAAAATAGGATTTATTTTTCGAGTTAAATTCCAAGCAAAAAACTTGAGTTGAGAAGAATATTTGCTGAACAATGAGAACAAAAGAAAAACGTAAATTTATGTTCCAAATCCCGTTCTAAATTTACGTTCTAAAATAATTAAAATGGGGAAAAAATGCGGATATATGGGGAAATGTATCATTCAAATTTCCAAATTAACTTGTTTTTTCGATTGAATAAGAGGCTATACATACAGTTATTATTTTAAAATGGTTTTGTGTTAAATACTAAACATTTTAGAATTTTACTTTATATGTTGTTTTGTATTGCTGATCAAGCTTTTATTGAAATATTTGCTCAAATTCTTGTTTAAATTTTTTTATTTCAATTTGATAAAAATTTTATTTATAGAACTTCGCTATATATTATCTTTCTTTAAAAAAATTGTCGTTTATAAATAATTTTATTGTTAAAATGTTTTTTGAAAACCAAAAAAATTTTCCCGTATACCGCAGTTCTTCATTTGGTTTACTAAATCTGTACCATTCCAAATCAGTTAATCTTAAGGCATAATCCGGGGCTCGCCTGCATTATGTATATATCTATATCATTATATAATGTTACAGAAATTTTCATGTTTAAATTCACTTCTGTTCCAAAAGTTAATTGATTTAATTATTAAAATCATGCTAAATACTCTCAAATTGGATATGTTATACATTTAGATATAATGCAAACATAATATTATAAATGCTATTAAATATTGCAATTACCTATATTTAAAAATTTATATTTGTAATTTTTTTCTTTTGCAATTTTAGCATTAAAGCTATTAAAATTTTATTTACTTTTAAAGCCATTTTTATCGATAGATTTTATTAATTTTATTTTCTAAAAATCTCTAGTACAAGTTCCTAAATGCGTTCACAAGAAATTTTCTGTACAAATTCTGAAACATTTATGCATTTTACTGCTCTTAACGTTACTAATTCACTGGGAACAAAATCCAGTAGAAGAAAAGATATTTTCTTTTTGTTCTAAAACAGAATTGCGTTTCAGAATTTAACCATTCGAATATCATTGTTGCATTGAAATCAAATTCGATATCAAGATTTCTGAATAAAGAAAGTTCTTCTTTGTTTAAGGTTTAAAATTAAGTTCGTGTAAGCTCATGCCATAACAGATCATGTAATTTGAGAACTAATGCATCAAGGGACAAGCAATTGATTGATACCATTAACAAAAAGAACTTTGTTCCAAAGTTGACGGTTCCGTTCGATTCTCACCAACTCTAAGAAAGACATCCGGAAAGAAGAAATGAGAAAAACATTCTACGCATTTACTAATGAGCAATTTTCTTTTCTAAGAGTGGCAAAAACAGTGATTTTATTGTATGCAAAAATGTAGGAACATAACTTAAAGCAGCAAAACGAGATAAATAAGATATTTCACTTAACATTTCCAAAAGATCATCGCGATATTTTGTAACTAATTAGAATTACAAAAAATGAAGGAAACAGAAATCCTTTAGACTTATTTTTTTCCCTTATTTTTACGTATTCAGTATATAGACAGGAAATAGAACCATATTATTTAGAATTAATATTTAACATTCAGTGCCACGTAAAAGTTAATATTTCTTCAATAAAAAGAATTTATAAATTTTATCAATTTTTAAGATTTTTTATAGTTGTAACTAATAAATCATTTTCTATTTTCTATAAAAGTTTTATATTGATTAAATTTTAATATAATTTACGATGAATAATAAAAAATTTTGAACTTTTTTATAGTCTGCTAATTAACCTTGTATGGAAAGACTCTTATACGAATAACAAGATCGATACAATAAAAGTTTTATCTGTCAGTAATATGGTCTTCCATTAGGGCAGGTATTGATGCTGTTACTCTCAAAAGACTCTTATTCAGGATCTTAAGCAAGTAACAGGACCAATATCTGTCCCAGTCAAAGACCAACTTCTTGAGACAAAAAATTAGTTTACATTGTTCATGCCAGGATCAGTATTGGTAAAAACATTCGCATAAAATGAAATTCGAGAACAAATCAATAAAAATTGTATTTTCTGCTAGTTATTTTTACCAAAATGTTACGAGATTCACTCTTTTTGAAACACACCGAAGTTTTTAAAATTGTACCAAAATAATTCTGTGAATGTTTAACGTAGTCTCAGCAGACATGAATGCACTTCTGTTGTATATTCACTCAAGTTCTTCATTTTTTTGGAATCGACGAAAAGAATTTACTTATAGATTCATCAACCTCATTTTTGGGACAAAAACAATTTCCATGTATGACTTTTTCCTTTTTATTTAAAGTAAAAAAAAAAAAAAAAAAAAAAAAAAAAAAAGTAGTTTCACGTAGGGAAGCCATCTTATAAAACTCGCTTCTTGAAGAATTTCTGGAAAACTTTCAATAGTAAACCAGTTAGCTACTGTCTTCGGGCCTACCAGCTGGAGCGTTTTTGGCTAATCCTGTACTTTTGAAGAAAACGGCATTATTTTTAATTCCACGTTATATTTTCATCATCATGAGAGTGGGATCATTGTCATTAACCTATAGCGTTCTTTGATGAGTTAGAATGTCATAAAATAGTGTGTACATTTCATTACTAATCTCAATTTTAGAAATAATATGTTGGCTACTATCTTCGAGTAGTTTAAGGGTTTCCTCATAAGTTCTGACATGTTCCTCTTTTTGGTGCTTACTTACATTTCAGATACTCGACTGGAAAATATTTTTTCATGTGCATTTCTTGATTAATAATTTCATTTATGGTGCCAAATCCAATGTAAAGTTCCTTCTGTATTACATAATAGGTACAGTGATTACCTTCAATTAGCAATTTCCGTATGACAATCACATTATTTAGATTTACAAATGACAAGAGCTAGCTCTTTATTTTGAAAATAATTATCACCACTAGGAAATTCTAAAAGCCATCAGAATATAGTATCACGAGATTCGTTTTCTTTTTCACTCTCATTTCCAAATATTAATTGAAGGCGCTAATTCTTTCTTGATTTAATACCACTTTAAAATTAAAATATTATATGGAAAAATTATCACAATATGTATATAATTATATTATATATTATAATTTCGGTAAAAAGTAAAGGCTTTATATATTTATTTGTACAGCTTGTACTGCCCTCTATTTCCTCAATTATTCAGTTTTTGTGTGTTTAGTTTTTAATTTAATTTTATCAAAAATTGTATGTATTTTTATTCATTTACATTTTCTTTCATCTTGACTTTTGTAAAAATTTTTTTATTTTAAAAAATATTCTATCTTCCTCTCCACATCCAATTAAGATTATCAGATAAAATTAAAAACTATAAAAAAAGCATAAAAGCGGATCGGCATATGACCCTTTTAAACCAGTTTTTCCCAAGGTCTAAAATGGTTCGGATCAAACAATAGGCCATTCGTATGGAAATATTACTGGCTTTAGGAAAGCAATTAAGAAATGAGCTTCAACTTTTAACTCTTTTCTACAAAGTTCTTTGCCTGTTAGTCATTTTCCGCGATAAGGCTTTCCTGATAAATCATTAAAAAAAAATGGTGAGATTGACCTTGGGGGAAAATAACTTTTTCCCAGCCTTTAAAACGAATTTGCTTTGAGAATTTCGAATTTCGCGGTTCATCCTCGGGAATAAATGGAATCGCATTAACACGCCTACTTTTCGGAAAAAGAGATTTGGGCATCGCGTGTCTTCTTTCCTCTTATTTTAGGAATAAAAAAAGGGTGTAGAAAGAGAATAAAAAAGAAATAAAAGGAAAATTAAGAAGTCCTGAAAAACTCTCCAGTCAAAGCGATTTGACAAGCCGCGTTCGAAAGCGAAGCAAAATGCGGGCGAAAATGGTTTCGGGGGCGTAGGGGGTAGGGCGCGAACTCGCAGATGGCTCGCTATCGTCGTCTTGAGTTGCCTTCATTAAAAAAAATATAAAAAAAAAAAAAAGAAAGAAAGAAGATTTTCTTCCTAGTTTATTACTTTTTTTCTCCTTCACTTTCCGCTAGACAGTGGTCGGGTTGTGTGGTGGGTCGCACAATAGGGGTGGGTGCGGTCGAGGCAGACCCCACCCAACCTTTCGGACGACCCTGTCACACTCACACATGTGGGATATTCGAGTTCGTTTCAAGAAGCAATTAGCCGGTCTCCGCGAAGTCAAAATCGCAGCCCTTCGTTTTGCAATTGGGTATGTTCTTCCTCTCTCTCATGTTTCCAATACTAAAAATTTTAATTTTCACAACAAATGCAGCGCATAATATTTCTTTTAATTGTTTAAATTAAAAATATTATCACCTTCTAAACATTTTTATTTTTAAAATCTAACATAAATAACATATTTCAATGAATGTCAGGGGCACAAATAATATAGATCAATAAAAACAAAGTGTTGAAAAGACTGATATATAAAAAGTTTTCTTTTTTTAATTTAAGTTATTTTATATAATATATTAAAAGTATAATTTAACAAAATATATCGTCGTTTCTAATCGTTTTCATATAAATGAATTATTTTGATATTAACAATATCATTAATTTACTAAAGTTTTAACAAAATGATATTTTATCTATTTATATGATTAAATGATTTTTAAATTTTGCTTGAATTTATCATTTATATAAAAATAAAATGGAAGTGAATAATCCATAAAAAATAATTTGGATTCATTTAACAAATCATTTGGATTTTATTTTTTGAATTTAACGTGTGAGGCAACTGATTTCTGCAAATTTTCTTTTATAAATAAATGTTAAATAAACATTTTTCATGTTAATAGAAATTTTTAATACCGATATAGATACAATAAAATTTTAATAATGTTGGAAAATGATAATAAATTCGATTGTTTAAAATAGCTCTTAAAAAGTATTTAAATCAGAATAATTATTCATTTTTTTAAATAACAATTTTATATACATGTAGTGAGTGAGAAAAATTTGAAATTTATTAAATAAAAATTAACTATATAGTTTATGTTAATAATCTATTAAACTATTTAGCTAAAATTGGAAGATATATATTTAGCTTATTTTTACAATGAATGCAATTATTTGTGCGCATGTAACATTTTAATTGTAAATTTCTACTTTTGAAATACTTTTAAAACAAATATTAATTTATAATGGGGGAATATTATACATTTTAGCATCATGATTCAAAATATATTCCATTTATTTATTCATTTTTTATTGATAAAATATATAATGAAAATATGTTATTTTTAAAAAGGAATATGTTTTTTAAATTAATGAATGGTGTTACTATAATTAATTTATTATTATATATATAGTTCATAATTACAAATAATTAATATAATCAGAGTTATGAGCGAATTCTGTTGCTGATTGTAACACATTCTGATCCTTTTAATTCTAATGATAAATTTATTTGAAATTAAAAATTAAAAACTACATTAAGTTAGATGAATTTTATGAATGAAATTTGCGATGTTAATTTGTTAAAAAGTTAACTACTTCAAATTATTCTAACTTATTGTTGAAGCTTTTGTTGTGAGATATATGTTATCATTGATTTTGTAGCTTATATGTACTCTCTTCTCAAATTATATTCTTTTATTAATATCAAAACTAATTTTAAAGAGTCATATATCTATAAATACATTTAGTACATTTGAAATACTTTAAAATGGATTGTTGCCAAATTACTCCGTATACGTTAAAAGAGACTGAAAACCGATTAATCAAATTAAATATTGATTTGGAGACATTTTCAAATGATTTTGCTAAATACTGTACATGAATAATTTATATTGAAGACACCATTCTATTACACTAATTATTTATCGCCATGAATATTGTTTAATTACGTGTTCTGTACGTGAATCAAAATAAAAAATCTCTAACAGTTGACTATTTAAAATACTTCATTGTTTTTTATTTTTAGTTAGGATTCGAAGTAATGAATAAATGTCCTAAGTGTCCTTTTCTAAGTGTTTATCTTGCACAACGAAATTAATTTTGCTCAAGTAATGATTAAAAGGAATTTTTCAAAAAGCAGAATTTATAATTCATAGAAAACTTAAAATAATTACTTTTAATTTAGAATCCCTAGAATTTAAATTACAGAAAAGGCTTTGATTCCGTTTAATGGACAGCCTAACAATTAAACGCTACTCTTCTTTCTTCATCAAAGAAGCCTGTTCTTTTTTTCAAAAGCGGCGAATATATATTATTCTGTCTTTTCTAATTTTTTGTGTCTGTCATCATGAAGTTGGTATAACCACTTTTTTTTTGAGGCGAAATATCAATCAATATTAATTATTCAATGTTATTTTCTACTGAACAAATGAAGATGGATGTCGTGTTTCTAATTTTTGAATACAGATATATCAGGCTCACCATAGCCTAGTGATAAGATACCACCCTTCAACACGTAAGGTCTCGGGTTCGATTCCAGCCACCGTTGAGCAACGAGATATGGATGTTACACTCCTGCTCACACGTCTGTTGGAGCTTGATGTTTGGGAATTTTCTCCCCTGCGAGACGTGGATACAACTAACTACTTATAAAAGTCCTTCTGGAAAGCAATTTATCCTGTGGTCACTAAAATGCTTTGCAACAGTTGTAGATTATTCACTACGCAGTGTCAAAATACAGATATATCATAATGGATGTTTTATTAGTATTTGATAAATACTGATAAAAAAAATTAGAATTTACCAAGTTTCAGCGAAATTTGAATGCAGCTCACTATCTATGAAAAGTAAATTCAATAAGCACCTTATGTGTCCAAATCTCTTACTACAATATTTATTTTATTTATTTGTTACGAGGTGTTAATTCTTATGAAAAAAAAAATGATTACATTATTTAAAATAATGGTCTTGCGGCACGTTGAAATCTTTGTATATGTTCTCATTCGATTGATGTTTGGACCAGCAAAAATGGATACACAGCTAAGAATTGACTGTCACAAGTTACTTAGATAAATGAATTTAATGGAAAAAGCAATTTTTTTTAAATAAAATAGTGAATTAATTCAATTTCAAAGAAGAAAAATAATATATTACTGAAGAAATTATCTTTTTAATAAAGTTCTGCGGAAAAGCAATGAGAAAATTTTAAGTTTTTTATAACTGAAAATTTAAGTTAGGTATGAAATTAATAAAATAAATGCTTATTATCAATTTATCTCTAAGAACAAAATGCTTCTTATCGAAAAGGAAAATGAAATAAACAAAATAAAAATCCTTCAGATAAATTTTTCACAACTAATATATTGATCAATTCTATAATAAATATAACAGCACTAAAAATTTTTTAAATAATTTCTAAATGATTTGCATATTTCTTTCCTTAGACCATAAAAGGTTTCACTGTTGAACATTTATTTTTCCTTTATTCTATATTTTCAGTATGTAAGCTTATGTGAAAAATGTTATTTTCGTCTATTTTCCACATTCACGATCAGCTCTGATCCACGATTTCAATTTAGGTTGATTGCTTTTAGTTTCTATTTCCAATACAATTTTGAAAATTTTTTGAAACAAATTTATAAAATTTTGAAATTAACTAAAATATTATCAAGTCACTAAAAAAATAATTAGTGTTTTGTTAAAAATCTTTGAATCTACGTAAGCGCACTTTTGGAAGGAAATTGTTCAAGAGATATCAAAAGTTTGTGGGTATAAAATCCCGTGATTTCTTGTGATCATCAAAGGAGAAGACTTCTCTTCCAAGAAAAATATAAAAAAGGTCGTGAATAGAATCTTTTATATTGCTTGTACTACTTAACCTTTTAGCATACCAAGCTACTGTTATGAGTAAGTAGAAGTGATCCTGCAGAGATCGTTCACTTAGAAATCCATCATTTAGACTACTGGTTGTGTCAGTCTAATCATGATAGGCACTCTTGAGAATGATTAAAGATTCCATGATGGATGGAGCAGTTGATGTTTTGTTGGATAGATAGGTTACTTGCCAGACTCCTTTTATACAAAACTACAAACATTGTATTTTTATAGAAAAAGTTTACTTAGAGAAGAAACATAGGAAGCACTTTAGTTACTATCCATTAACACCACGACATATTAGGCTGGGGAAAAAGAAATCCATTATGTTTACGTGAACTTTTTATAACTTCTTTCAGATTCGCTTTGTAAAAAGGTTTAAAACAGTTTTCATGTAGATTTTTAGGTCTTGTGCGAAGCTACGACTGCTGACATGCTGTCAAGTTTGATAATTTTTGATATTTTATAGACATTCTCGACGATGTTGTATCCATGCGAGGTGCATCTTTAGCATCGAAATATTTAAACGGAATCGACGAAACCAAAATTGTGCGTAACTGGTTGTTACAGTCATATATAGGACGATAAACACCTTTCACAATTTTAGCCACCTGGTTAGCATTTTCACCATTATAAAAGAAAAACTAAAATGTATCAAATTTTCTGTTTGTTGTCTTCTATTTTTAAAATCTTGTACTCATAACTGAATTAATCAAACAAAAAACCGCAAGAGAATATTTTAGTGTCAAATGTCACCTTTTCAATGAGCATAAATTTGAAATTGTTTGATGGATACCTCAAGAGATAGCGATCACTACAGACGTCTACCGAAAAAATAATGGACAACTTTTTCCCCAACCTAATATTAACCAGAAATTCGCTACAGAAACTAAATCATTATACAGCTGAATAGAAGGAAAGTTAAAAAATTTAACTATTAATAAGGACACAAAAGTAGATAGTAGTGAGAAAATTTTCCTTCTCACACAGACACAACAATGTCAAAGGATAAAACAAAAAGAAATGAATGCGAAAAATAGGACAAAAAAAAATAAGTGAGACGAAAGCATAAGGAACATGCAACAGTAAAATTTATGATGAATGAGACATCCGTTTACTAATGAAAACTGATTGGTTGAAAACAAAATCTCACCAAGACGTGTGTGAGATGCTTCCTCATTAAGACTAAATGGAAGAATTTTGTAAATAAAGGCTTGATTTCTTTCACGAAGCTTTTTATGTCTAAAAAGCCGACTATACTTCTTAGCTCTACTAATTTTTACTTAAAGTTAAGTAATCAAAAGTTAATAATAAATTTAATTTTTTATTAACTTTTCCGAGAAAAGTAGTACTCCTCTACATAATTTCACACAAACATACAGAAAATATTTGATTAAAGGGAAATAAATCAAAATTTACTTTGATTTATTTCCCTTTTTATTTAACACCATCTCTCTTTATATAATTTTCTATACTTCGAAATATAATTAAGGTGTAAATGAGAAAACTGTTTTTTTTTCTTTTTATTTCTTCCTTAATTATGTAGTAATAGTTATCCTTTTTACATTTCTAAATTAATTTTTAATGAATATTAGGAATTAATCTTAATGAATATAAATATTATTTTTTTATTAATAGCAAATTAAAAATAAATTCTCTCATACATTACTAAATTGGCATTATAAAAAAAGTTTTGCGAGGACTTTTTTAAAAAAAAAAAACTAATAATGAGATAATTAATATAAGATTGACAAAAGGGAGCTTTCAGTTGAGGGGTGCGACCCTAATTTAGAGTACTTTTTTGTTTCATTGTAGAATTTCAGAAAAATTTCATTATGCTGATTGACCTGCAAAGATAAGTTTTTAATCGTGTTGTTATTTTAGGAATACACGTGCAGTATGCTTAAAATTAAAATTTCCACGGAAATGCTATTTTTATAAGCAAACCAGGGAAATTTTAATTTTAATTCATTCACTTAATTCAAAATTTTTATGATTTGCTTATAAAATGCTAAATTTGAATTAATTAAGTTCATATTAATAAAGATTAATTTAATTTATAGAAATATTCTGTTATATTATGAGAATACAGTATTTTTAGTTTTATCCTCATAAAATTATACAATACTACCTCCACTACATTCGCATAAATTGTGTGATAATGAATTAATAAATGATCCATCATACAAACAAAAAATTATCTATTCTAAAATATGTCTGTTGATATATACATTTAGTACCGTTTCAGCTGCAATACATTTTTATTATTGATTGCTTTTCTAAAAATGAACATAAAGCTCGTTCAATTAAAATTGAATTTGATTCGTATTCCAATCAACAACCATCATTTTGATCGACTCAGTGCACGTTATCTCTTTACTGGAATTGTTAAGAAACTAGATTAAAAATGATTAAATAAGTACACTCCAACGAAATTTTTAACAGAGAATATTATGAATCTTTTTCGAAACCTGCAAGATATATTTCATTTCGTGTTTAATTAGCCTCAATATATTTGTATAAATACAAGTTCTTCCTATATAATAATATTATTGAATTAATTTTAACATTTAAGCTATTAAAACTTATATAGTAGTATCAGATTTAACTACATTTATAAACCAAAATTCAGTTCAGCTTTTTTGATAAATTCTATATATTTAAAAAAAAAGGCATTATGCAGTTGTTAACTAAGTAGTTAAAACTCTTGCAAAGCTCTCTTGAACTTTAATCGCGCATGAACTCTCAAAAAGACTTTTCATGGATTATGAGCCGAATTCACGCGTCGCAAGAAAGGAAACTTAGAAAACCCCCAAGCATCGATAGATATACCAACAGAAAGTAAAAATGCAACAGCTATATCCTATTGTTCAATAGTGCTTGGAATCGAAGTCGATATCTTGTACTCTAAAGAGAATATCCCTCCTAAAATATATTCGTAAGCCTTGAATATTTATAAGATTACAGATTTCATGGTGATATTTTATTTCTGAGCGTACTTTTAGAATAAGAATGAGTAAAAAGGAAAAATATGGCGGATGCTCAATTGCCTTACAACAGTTAGGTTATCCATAATGAGGGAGTTCCTCAGTATCTCGCCAATTTGGCATCATATTGTTACGCTAATTTGTATGATTATTTTGCGTGTAATTCACGCCATCGTATTTTCAGAACTATCTCTTGTTTCTTCAAACATGCACAAAAACACTCTTGGCAAAAAATAAATAAATAAAATAAAATCGCCAATTTTCATTAAGAGTCACCTTGAAGTATAGTTTTTTCCAACAGTTTCATCTGTTGGGCTTTCTACTCTATGAGGTATTTTTTTAATATTTAATAAAAATATAAAAAATGCATTTTAAAAATTTTATTGAGATTACCCAGTTTTTATTACTGGTGATAAAAAATAAAAATAGGTATGTTGCTTAGAGAAACAAAAAATAACCTACAGTAAAAGGTTTAGACATTACAACCATTCATTTAGTTTTAACTTTTTAAAGAATCAGATAGTTTAATGCAATACAAGTGTAAAATTTTTTTCCCCTCATAAAGAAATTATTCACAATTTCCAAGCATGAATGTGATACATGCATTTTTTAATTATTGTCTCTGAAAATTAAATTAGGTTTTGTTTCTTGTTACCAGTTTTAAATCGCAAGAATTCGCTAAACATATGAACTAACTCCTAATTTTGAATCATAGTGAGGAGATTAACATTATATCTGTCACTCTTTTCATCACGTTCTGCCATTTTAAAAAAAGAACATAGAATCTTATACAGCTCTTCTGAGCACACAAATCGAGAGTCTAGCTGAGCACATTTAACATTCCGATCTTTAATTTAACAGTTTTTGGGTCAGATTCCCAGCTCAGTATAGATGCTTCTAAAGATTCAGAGTCGAACCTAGAATATTTTCAATATTGGAAGTTTTTCAATAGTCAGTCATGGCCTGGGATAATTAACAATATTGATAATGAGTATCCATACTCATTTTTTTATCAGATATTTGAAATTACAAACACGTGCTAAGACACTTCTAAGTAAATTATAATCAAATCAATCGTAAAAGTATGCTTAATATTGTTAAAAGTCAGATAATTTCAACATTCAATGCTTCTTTATACGCAGCATTCGATAAGCCTAATATGTTATTATTTCATGTAAATAAAACAAACAATCTCTGACTCAATGTATTATTTATGAGAATCGGAGTATTCATTAAAACGTTAGAAAGTAAAGAGTGATGAAAGGTTATTTATTTGGAATATATAAATTCATATTTTTCCATCAAGGAAAATTTTTTGAAGAATTTCAATCAAATTACAACATAGAAAAATCATAGGTTAAGGATAATAATCGCGTATTTTATTAATCTTTTTTAAAATGTTTAACCCAAAAAAAAAAAAAGAAGATATTTCATTATTTTATGACATTTACTGTCTTTATGTCTGGGAATGATAAGAATTTACGTGCATTAATTGAAAAACACTGTTTTGTTGGGAATTATTTAATACAAGCAATAACTCTTTATATTATTTCGTAAGCGTATAAGTTTTCTGAATTCAATGCTTTTTTCGCAAAAACTTACAAATAAACTTTACAAAAGTGTTTCTTAAATTGTGTATCATGATATTTACCTAATATTTTTTTCATAATCATGAAAACTTATTTAAATTCAGGAATTGTATAGTGATAATTTGAAAAGTAGTTGTGTAAACTGATATTAAATTCAGTGGCAGAGAGAATTATCTTGCATATTTTTTAATAAGTAGGTAAGTAACAAAAAAAACTTATTTATATCTAGGTATCGAGTTTTAATAGTATTTTTTTTTAATTGAAATCAAAATATAAATATTTTTTACTAACATCTTTTTAGATTTTATTAATTATTATTTATGTTTTTACGTATATAAAGTTAAATTTGAATTTGATTGCAGATACTATTATATTATCCAGGGAAAATATTCATTATCTGCCATAAAAAAGGCAAGAAAATGACAGATTTTCCCGTGAATTCTTCCATCGAATTTTTAGAAATTTTGTCAAAGTAAATTTTCCCTTACAGATATTTATTAAGTTTAATTTATATATATATATATATATAATTTATATATATATATATATATAATTTATATATTTATAAAATAAATATATATATATATATATATATATATATATATATATGAAAAACGCTTATGGATACGCATGATATATTTCACAAGGTTTCTTTAATCGAAATACTATGCGTGTATAAAATATTTGTAAATATTCGTAAAGATATCACTTTTTGAGTAAAAACTTTATTTTAATACTGTAGTAGCCTTATAAGAAAAGGTATTGATCTCTATTATAGTAAAATATTCGATGCATTATGCAGCTAAAGACCAATTTAATTGAACCGCTTATGCAATTTAAAAATTTGATGGAGCTCATATGAACTCCGTTGGTGCGGCATGGAAGTTAGAAAACGAAGTCCCAACTCAGATGTTGTTGTTGTTGTTGTCGTGTGCCAGCCAGGCTGGCAATATGGGGTGCGCTGCTCTACTTTACCAATTGAACCATATTTGGTGTGGAGTCTGACTTCCTCAGTACACACATGCCATAGGTACCCGTTTATAGGGTAGGCAACCATTCACACACACAAAGAAAGGACAAAGACAAGAAAGAGAGAAAGTACATCTTGGCCTGAGCCAGGATTCGAACCCAGGTCCCACCCATCTGTAGTCAGGTACGCTAACCACTAGACAGGTTGGGTAGCAACTCAGATGTTAATCTCATTATTTGAACATGATTCAAAATTAGGAAGTGGTTGGTTTTATTTAATGCCTTTAAATATCCAAATAGATCCAGAAATATAACAAAAGCAACTTATTTGTATTAAATTATGCGAGTTTTTTTCTAAATTAAGGCACATCCTAAGGTCCGAATGTTGAGCAAATGGTCACACGCTTCGAAATATCGTAAAAATTTCATGACAATTTTAATAAATTTATAGATTTGAAAACTCGAATTTTTTCACTGCAAGTATTACAAAAATTTAGTTTTCTTTAAATAAAATTATGTATAGAATAATCTAAATGAAATAATCTTAAAACTAAATAAGAAAGTTCAAAAATAAATAAAATCTTAATATCAGTTATATTCAGGAATGCGTTTTCTATTTCCGAAAAAAAAAAATGCATTCCATCTTTCTCGAAGATGCCAAATTGTCTTCTAAAAGCAATTCGAGCTTTCCTTTTCAATCAAGTTTATCGCCAGGGAGAACGCCCATTTCACATAACTTCACAGCCTTGGCTTTGGCGATTAGGTTTCTATTTATTCCTTAATAGAATTAGGATTGATACATTGTGTTCGCAGATAGATTTTCACCACAAACATCTGTTTAAAACATGACTTCAAACTGAGATTGCATTTCATGTTTATTTTACGAGTCTTGTGTGGCGTTTCTTACGTGGGATTATGTAAAATTTTGAGCAGTATTACCTGATGTTGACTTTAAAGTTGTGGGTAAGTTTAACAAGTCATATTTTTATATTAATTTTATCGGGTGATTTCTTGAATTGTTGATGTATTTATTACTTCAAAAAGTCAGATAAACTTTTTTCTGAATATTGTGGTTTTTCAATTGAAAAGAAGTTTGCATTTTGCACCTAAATCAATTTTTGGTTCAAAATAGTATAAATTTTATTAATATTTATTTAATAAATTGCTCATAATTTAGATTACAAGCAGAGTGCAGTAACTATTATTTTGAGATAATCAGTAATACAATGCGAAGTGCTTTAGAAGAAATTTGAATATTTTCTTAATAGTGCTAAAAAAGGCTATTTCGAGAATTTTATTTTATTAGTAATAAGATGTAAGCAAATAAACTGAGAAGAATGAAATTTAAATTGGTGTCATATGCAGTCATTGATATATTAAAGGTTTTTGAAGAATAACTCTCATTAAGACAATATTGTATGAAAGTAATGCACTCCATTTTAATATTAAAATTGGCAATGATTTTTCTTAAAATGATTCCCGAGTTTTTAGAAATTGAAAAAATGTTGAGTTTTGGTTACTGAATTAATTTTTTTTTTAAAAATTATTGAAATGTTGGTAATCTGATTTAAAAAAAAGTTTCATTAGGTGACAGTTGATATTTTTCTTATCTTAAGAAAACTGAAGAATTTTTTTAAGTATGGCACACTAATCAACTTTACAGAATCATGAAATCCGGATTTAAATTGATTAAATGCTAAGCACACCAAAAGCTAATCATTGCAATGGGTCGGTAGAATAGATAGCAATTAATATATTAATGTATGTATATACTATTTTTTAACGCTCTTATATGGATGGTACTAGTACTTGTAGCTAGCCTTTCCGGACTGTTAATGAAAAATTTAAGAATTTGCAAAAGAACGGTATCTATGCTATTTCTTAAAAATATTTATTATTTGAGATTGTCTTCATAAAATAGGCTTTATGTGTACATCAGCTAAAAAAAAAATCAAGCAAAGTGTAGTACTCTTGGAAATTCATTTTAATTACAGAGAATAAAACTCTTCTTTTCATAGGTTTTTCTGAAAAATAATTATGTTAATGGAATGTAGAAAGAACGAAAGATCCGATGTATACATCATTTCTGTATTCCGAGTAGTTACGATTAAATTATTTTAAAAGAAGGGAAGTAATCTCTTGCCTCTTGAAGCGAACAGAATTCCGGAAGTTATTCGTTACTATGTAAACGTAAGCAACTTTACAGTGAATTTGAATCAGCTAAAATTACAGTAAAATTGCAAATTCTTTAATCAACATTTCGATATAAAGCATGGCCAGTTTTAAGTTAATCAGAAAATAACATATTGATACAAGTGACATTCCTTTTTTTCAACTGTCCTCAATTCAAACCCGGATAAAAATTCCATGGACTGATATCATGATTTTATTTATATAGCCAGATGAAATCATTTTATTTTCTTTGTCAATTAATATGGGATCGAATTCTGGTAATTGAAATTTATCCATTAACATTACATTAAGCTGCATAGAAGTCTGCTGGCAACATTATGTGAAGATATTCCCTGGAAATTAAGTGAAAGAATTATGATTAACATTTGTCTTCTGGGAGCACTAAAATTTAGTCTTAACTAAGAAATCAAGAGCATAATCTTTATGAGGTATGAAGTTGAACCAGGGTTACCTTATTGATCGGTAAAATAGAATGCTCACTACAAAATGCACAGATATTAAGCTCCTAAAACTTTTGGGGATTTTTTTTAAATATTTTCCAATTAATATAAATTAATGTTATAAATTTAGAGTTCTTTATATGCATATTATCAATAATAAATGCGAATTACTTATTTATTTTATTAACAATTTTTTTCACTGTTAAGAAAAATTGAGGATTAATCTTTGCATTTCTACTATTTTGCTCCAACAAATTTGATTATATACTATTTACTTCAATTTTCAAAGAAAAATCCTAAAAATAAAAAGCCCAGAAAATTAATTTGTTCTCATCTCTTGCGATACTTTTCCAGATAGTTGCGAACAATTTAAAATACAAATCATTAAGTTTCAGTGTGGTTGAAACTTATTTTGAATAATATCTGTACGTATCCAAAAGATTAAACAGTTCATATTGTTAAATTTGATTTTTTTATATTCTTCAAAAATCCAGTTTTGAATATGTCTACTAAAATTATTTTATCTTTTTACTTAAATCTTACCTATCTTTCTTCTATATATTTGTCTAATATATAACTAGAATTTAACTAAGATTGTTTTAAATTTAGTTTTTAAAAAATCGTTTAGAAATGGATAAATAGATTGTTTTGATTTCTCCTCTATATTAGAGTTTGATACTTTAAAATTTGAGTTTTTCACAACACAGCTGATATACGAATCACCATGGAAAAAATATAAGATACACATTTTTTTGTAATTAACTATCAGTTTAATTTCATATTTGAGAAATGAATTATTTATAAAAGCCTGTATAACGATATTATACTTTATTAATTTCTTAAATATAATAAAATAAGCGAGACTGTCCGATATTATCCAGAAATCAAAATTTCGGTTTCTTAATTCTTGCTTGCATATTTGCTTATAAAAATAAATTCAGATTAATTTGCATATTAAGGTTGTATTGGAACTGCATATTAAGCCTAACACTTTTTTTATCACATT
>JAPDSC010092541.1:0-46081 GCA_026290005.1 Latrodectus geometricus | reverse complement strand
ATTATTGTAATATATATATATATATATATATATATATTACAATAATAGGAACGTTTAATAAAAATTAGTTAACAAATTATAAAAAATATGCATAGTAGATACTCAAAGAATATTGCATAAATATTTTTGACAATACATAAAAACACTAATGGTTTATAATAATACATATAAAAATTCGTCAAAAATTAGAAAAAAAAATCAGCTATTCTTTTTAATTTTTTTTTCAATACGTCAGCCAATTCTCGTTATCAGAAATCATCTTTAGTTCCGGAACGCGTTCCTGTCCAAAAAGGAAGTACCGGAACGACGTTCCGGAGCGTTCCGGCTCGACAACACCACTGCATAAAGGCACTGAGCCACTGGAGCTCAGCATACACATGCATTCGCATATCAATGTGCGGGTAGTAATCATGCACATGTTATGTTTTCGTGTCTTCAAATATTTCCATGATTTGTCTTGGCGTAAATAAATCAAATGTCGTTTAAAAAATTACGAAACGGACGTGAATGCTTAGGAATTATGTGAACAGGCAGCTGAAAATAAAAAGTTTTGAAACAAACAAACTACTCAACAAAATAAAGCAATCAAGCTCAAATCACCCGGTAAATTATTTACGAGGAACTCAAATGTTTTTTGGTAAGCCAATTGGCATCTCTACTTGAATCCTCACAAGACAGGAATCGGACTTTTCCCCATCTTACATCAGTAGGAATTCTGTAAAAATCATTTAAAAAAGCAACGCTGAAGCGTTACCATTTCTGCTCCAATAAATACTTATTAATTGTGAGTTATGGCGTTTGGTGACATTTTAACCACTCGTTTTTGTGTTCTTAACTTCGAGGACATCCATAAATTTTGGAATTTGCAATGGTCAGTTCAAGTAATGCTTTTTTCCACTTGGCTGGCTACTTTCGAAGGATAATAAATATGCAGAAAAAAAGTCCTAAGACGGAATATGTGATGACTAGTTGAGTTTGACGGTCACGCCTTTTACCGTCTGCGATGAGAAGCAATTTATAACTTTCAATGACGGGTTATACAACTGGAGCGGAGCTCAACCATTCGAAAAAATGAGGTAAAAGTTATTTTCGTGGAATTTTTACATCAAATATTCAAGGCAATGTGTTTCAATGTCATTGGATAAAAAAAAGTAATGATATTATCTAATCTAGTACCTTTTATAATGAATTTCAAAAATAAATTCTTGCTTTCATTGTGAGTACGCTTTTAGTAATGTACGCTCAAATAATCACACCAAGCAATACAATCAAGTATTTTAAAATAGTAATTTATGCTTATCGTGTCGTGTGAAACACCTGCATCTAAGTACATTTTTATAACGGTCTTATTTTTGTTTCTTGGTTTCAAATCCAAATTTTATTGAAAACTATTCTTGATAGAAAATTTTTCGACTTACAAAACAAATGAGATGAGATTTCAAAAGAATGGAACGACATTTTTATACATGGTTGTTTTATTTTTATGTATGAAAAATTTTATAATATTACTATTAGATTAAAGAAAAAAAAAAGCTGGCCAATGGCTGAGTGGTTAGCCTTCCTGACTCCTGGGCTGTTGGTCCCGGGTTCGAATATCAGTTTGGGCATGAACGCGTTTCCTTTCTCTCACTGTATGTTTGTCCTTTCACCTTTTGAGATAATAAATGAATTTAGTCCGGCCTATAAACGGGTTTTATGTTGGTGTGACATGGGCAATGCTACTCGTACCTCCGTGACTTGGTTCACAGGTGCCCACTGGGTAACGCTAAATGAGTAGCAGTTTCCGGCCTTGTTGTGGACGATGGATCCAGTTACCAAGGTGCCCCGACATTAGAAAAAAAATATTTCATTTTATTATTAATAAAATATTTTAGAAATAATTAATATAAAATAAAACAACGGAATATTTATTGCTTATTCTACTGACTAATAAAGCCAATTATATTGACATGCCTATTGATGTTTATAATCTTAGGATTAGTCTAAGATTAAAATCAACGTAAATAAATAAGTATTTATATATATGCAAAACTCTTCGATAAAAGACTACAGTTTCCTAACCTTAGCAAAGGAGTTGTATTGTTATTAGGGGACAATCAAATGACATTGATTTGAGGATAATAATATGATAAGTTTAGTTACGGAATCATTTAAGTATAGAATTTTATTCCAAAAGCAACATCATTGTCAGATCTGAGTTATTAAGAAAAAATTTTCTTTTATAAAAGTGCATTTAAGATGTCAGTCTTCAAAATATTCTGCAACGTTTCTTGTTGGTTGCTCAGAGAAAAAAAATGTTTAAAAAAAAAACAAAATTGTATGATTTTCGAGCTATATTACTTGTCATAAAATCATATTCAAATTACTTTAGTCAGGTAATAAATCCTAAGTAAGTGGCTAAATTAGGTATCAAACTACACATTAATAATTATTGTTACTAAATTGATATTTAACTTCGTCAAGCTAAGCATCAATAATTTTATTTGGAGTCATATTAAATTCCAAATAAAACCAAGCATTGTGGATCTAATTATGTCAACTTTATTTTACATTCTTCTTAAAAATAAATAAATTGGTATAAATTTTGCATTTTTAGATTTTACCAATCGCTTTTATTTGGATAAAGAATTATGTACGCTTTTTGATTTTTTTCAAATAGCTTCTCCTTTTGCCCAGTTGGCTCTAAAATATCGAAGATTGTATAATGCATAATCGCGCCAAATGATCCTTCTATATTTCTTACATTAAATTATGCCGTTTTGCTGTGCCATTGTAAGGTAATCAATGATGAAATGAGCTCCAAGGATCCGCCAATGTATGCTCTGATAAACTCTCGTTGTCTTAGTATGGAAATTGAACGGCATTTAATATGAGATTTCTCAGGGATCCAAACCGTTCGAGCGTGTCTGTTCTTAATAACATTGTAACCTATAAAAATTAATACATCCGATTGCCTTAAGGGGATT
The DNA here is from genome assembly GCA_026290005.1 of Latrodectus geometricus. Classification (NCBI taxonomy): domain Eukaryota; kingdom Metazoa; phylum Arthropoda; class Arachnida; order Araneae; family Theridiidae; genus Latrodectus; species Latrodectus geometricus. Next base: position 43,115 of record JAPDSC010092541.1, on the reverse strand, counting down.
ACAGTGAAATGCAGAGAAGAATAACATTATAGTGTTGCCGAAGATACATTTGTCACATTTTTTATTTGTTCAACAGAAAAATGGTTCTGAATGAAATACAATTTGTGTCCTGTTTTTCAAGTATTGTTTCCCATAGAATTAAAAAATTTTAAAATCACAAAAATAGGATTTCGTAAATGGTATAGAATCTTACTTAGGATAATAATGACATAATATTATACGTATTAATGTTAAAAAGTATTAAAATATAATTATTATACTTAAAAAAACAAAATATTAAATGCTTTACAAATATAATTATTTTGTTTTACTCGGAATTTTATTTAAAAAATATCTAGTCTAAAATATTTCAGAAATCAAAATTATTTAATCGTATTTAGAACTAGATTTTCTATTTCTGAAAAAATCAAAATATAGCTAGAATTAAATATACCGCACAAATAGAATTATATATTTCACTGATTAATTTCACTTAGAATTAGAATTTGTATTTTAAATCAAAACATCTATCAATAAATGTTTCACAACTGAAAATAATTTAATTTTAGTTTGGATTATAAAATTTTAAAAGATAAATACCTAACATTAAATATTTCAAAAATTTAAATTGCTTCATCTCTTATTTAGAATTAGAATTTTTATTTTTAATAACTAGATATCAAACATTAATATTTTAGTAATGAACATTCCTTTAAATTAGGATTTTATTTTTAAAAAACTAGTATATCTAGTTATAAATATTCTAGTTATAAATATTATAAAATATCTAGTTATAAATATTCACAAATAGATATTAATAAAATGATCAATCAATTTTGGTATGCATTATTTATAAAGTTTGTGTCAATAATTTTAAAGATTTTATTATGACATGTGACACCATGGATATACATATATATGAAATTCTGTTTCTGATGAGTGTAAAACAAACATTTTATGATAAAATATCCAAATAAAAAAATAAAATGTTAATTAAAAGCAATTTTAAATGGTTTTGAAAGTATGATATCAAGTTTCTTTGTTTATTGTATGAATCTTAGTAATAAGCTCAACTTTTTTAGGTACCTAAACAGAATCGAAAATTGATGTATGATTTTCCATTAATTGTTTTCAAAATATTCTAATTCAGTTATTTTGAATAGAATATTTGAAATAAAATTTTGATTTCCAATGATTTTTCATTTTGAGTAAAATTTGATTTTTATACAATAACGAATATGGTAAAATGTCATCTAAAGACATTGTGTGTAATTTCTGTTTAGAGCCATAAAGTTTATTTGAACATCATTATAATTACATTGAATAATTCATCATTGAATACAGGCAAAGGAATTTCTACATATATCGATTATTTTCTTTCACGTGACTATTTTCAACCAATCCCTGATCAATGTTTTATGTTCATCTCAAGATTCTTAAACGATTCCCTTCCATTAATTGGAATTAAATCTTTGAATACGATTTACTAAAATTACTGATATTGACAATAAATAATTAAATGGGTTAAATAAATAAATGAGGGGGTTTGATACCAGTAACAGCAGAGTTACATATTAGAGTTTCTATTGCTAAAAAATTGAAAATGAGTGGAAGAAAGGTTTGTAACACGTGTTTCTGTTATTTTCCTCTTTTATTTCTTATTTAGTTAGCTAATGATCTAACTTTGGATAGTGATGGAAATTTTTAGCATATTGTTTTTTGCTAAATTTATACTATAAATATATACTAAGATTTTTTTAACCATTTTTACTTTAATTTTGAACATGAATTATATCAACTTGATTTATTTCACCAATAAAGTAAAAATCATGCAAAGAAGGGTTAAAGTTGCTTGCAAATTATTTGTGTTGCTGTTGAATTAAAGTTTATAGATCATTAAGTAATCAAGGAGATTCCGATAACTTAGTGAATGTTTAACAAGATTTACAGTGTTTTTCATGAGCTCTAATTATTTTTAGGAGATATCTAAGTCAAGTTACAATATGAAAAATAATAATAGTGATTAAATGTTTTATCTTTCTGCATCAATTTATTTTAAAATAAATCTTTTTTATTCAAAATAAAAACTAATATTATTTTTTTGAATATTTCTTTGGCTGACCAATACATAATTAGGAACTCAGTGAATGTAATTATTTATTATTTAGAAATTCAAAGTGAAAATATTAGTAATTATTTTTTAATATTCTGAAATATTATTTGACATAATATTCATTTTTCAGTGGAGATTAAATCATTTTACTTAACATGTAATATTTTGTTAATATATATTGCTTGTTAAATGTTCAATATACAAAAATCATAGATAAACTTTTAATATAAGGAATATGAAGGAGCGTAACTGAAAGATTAATTGTTATATAAGACTTAAGAATGCTTTTCTGTGGAACTATAGTGCATCACCCCAGAGTAAAGAAAAATAGTGTGTTTTTAACAAAAGCTTTATGTGTTGTAGTCTCTTATAAATCTAATGTCACTTTCTACTCGTGTAAAAATTTTCACTGGAACCTCATTGACATTTCTTCAAAATATTTGTATCAAACAGAGACAACGGAAGCGGGGAAATTCTTCACAAAACAGCACTGCAACTTCTATGATAGAGAACTTTTACTGGAATCGAAATGAGATACAACAGTGAAATTCGAAAAGCATTTATTCACGAATTCAAGGAAAATATTTTCCTTTTCCCTGTTACCGTTTAGAAGTTGGTAAATCATTACTTTGTCCAAATATCACAGTTTAACTTAAATTTTCGTTTTTAACCCTTCTTTGCATGATTTTTTCTTTATTGGTGAAATTAATCAAGTAGATATAATTCATGTTCAAAATTAAAGGAAAAATGGTTAAAAAAATCTTAGTATATATTTATAGTATAAATTTAGCAAAAAACAATATGCTAAAAATTTCCATCATCACCCAAAATTAGATCATTAGTTTAGTACTAAATAGAAATAAAAGAGGAAAATAACAGAAACACGTGTTACAAACCTTTCTTCCACTCATTTTCAATTTTTTAACAATAGAAACTCTAATATAATAAAACAAAATTATAAACGAAATCATAGGTTTATTGCAACTACAACAAACAGCGGAATGAGACAACTTTAAGCTCGTTTCACTGATAATGACACTTGTTTATTTTTGACAGCTATGTTTCTTTTTATGCAATGGACATTAAAAAGGTATCCAAACACGATCCACTTAAAGTGAACTTGTTCTTTTATATAATTTTTGGGCATTATATGTTATGATGGAAATTTCCACCATTATGCAAAAAAGGGTTAATTCTTTGAGTTTTACGAAAACTGATTACAACTTAAAACAGTACTAAATAAGTTCATTTAAAAGGATCTTAATATCTGCAAGTCTTCCTTAAAATATCATGAACTACAAATAACATAATATTAATAATGTTTTCTGTAAATGAAATACAGCATAAAAAATAATTGCAAGCATCGCAATAATTTGTATTTTTCTTAACAGTTCTCAATAATATTTTTTTTTTTTTTTGCATTTCCCTGAAGTAAAATTTATCATTCCAGTATCTTCCTCCAGAAGTCTTGATGTATAAATTATTATTAGTTTCATATGTTATTTAAGTTGTTGTATGAAATTTAATAACCTGAATGATAACTTGTAGGATTTTACACACTCAATCAGTAAATAAATGAATAAAAGGGGTGTTTCCAGCTTTTCTTTTTTATCGACTTTTTCTATTCATGTCCCCGACAGATGGTGTTAAAATCGTTTCACGTTTTTCAAATAAAAATCGAGAGAGGACTCTTTTATATTTCTCATTTCGTTTAAAATTTCAATATAATCATGTATCTCCAATAGAAGGCATTAGAATCTACTCCTAATATTGAGTTCAAAACCGAGAAACGATTCTTTTGTACTCATTGTTTTAATTAAAATTGTAGGATAATCACATATCTCCGATAGACGGAGTTAAAATCGTCTCACGATGTCCAGATCAAAATAGAGAGCTTTTGTTTTCTTATTTCACTTAAAATTACAAAATAATCATGTATTTTCGATAGAGCACTATATCTCCTCTAATACATTTCTAGAAAATCATTTCCCATTAGTATCTAATTAGATGATAATGGCAAATATCCAAAGACATCATAAGAAGTATGTTTCCTTCCATTGATTTGAACTCTTTTTGAAATGTACCCAGAAATGTATTTGGATTGTAGTCAAATATTTTAGAAATTTAAATACATTACTATTTACATTATTTAATTTACATTACTAATTTATATTTTATTATAAATTTTTTACTTAACAAAATAATTGGAACTTAAGCAAAAATAGGTTTCTTTTCATTTTATTTCGGCGTAAATTAAGCTGTAATATATTTTAAAATTCTGCAAAAAGAATGTATTTTCTTGGAATTTTTCTCCTAAAATCTCACTAGAATGGATGTTGTTGAGAGTTTCTAAGTCCCCCTTTCTATACGCGGATACTAACCACTGTTTGTGGAAGATTTTCGGAAGCTTAAGATTCACGTGTCCTTTCTATTGGCTTTGGCTGTTCACTATGAGATAGTAAAATACATTACCAAGCTAAAAGATGGAGTAGAAAATTCATTTTAATTCAGTTTACATTTAAAACACATTATTTGGGATTCAATTAATAGGTATATGTGTGTGTGATAATTGATATGTATGCGAATAAAGTCATTAAAGTATGAGGCTGTTTATAAAAATAAAAGGTCCTACTAGTGTATATTATTTATTTGGGTTCCCCGTAACCTAATGATAAATAGGCGTAGCTCTCATGGCTGTTGTTGCACCAGCATCCTTTCCTGTACCTAGCCTTGAATTGGGCTCTACCAATTAGATTTCAACAATGTTTTTATTTAAATTTAATATTTGGCACAGTTTATCCTTATTGGACCTTGCGCCATTAAACCCAAACAAACAAAGCACCAATTAGATGGAAGCAGCCGGGTGGAGTCTTTGTCATTTATAAACAGGGACCAATCAGAAGAGCCACCCATATTTGACCTAAGCTATCATTCACTTGTATCATTTTAGAAATATCATTTCAGTTGGAGGACATGGCAACCACGACATACTTAACATCCCCTAACCATCTTTATTGAACACGATGGATCTTCGGTTAATCCAAAATTCGAACTCTCTACCTTCTCGTTACGAGAAGGGTGCCCTAACCAATCAGACCTCCACTGCCAAGTAGCTCTCATGGTGGCGGCTACGGAATAGAAGGTACTAGGTTCAATCGTGGCCAGTTTTGAACAACAAGAGATGAATATTTTGTTTCTGCTTTCAACATGCTTATCTTTCGGGGTGATTGATTGAAATATCTCTGGGTTTTTCTCTCTTTGTGATCTCCCAGAAGCAATTGCATAACAGTGGTTCTAATTTCCTTATAAAAAACCTACAGCTGTTAAGATATTCAATATGCTGTGTGAAATAAATCATTCCCCAAATACAAAAAGTTTTAAAAAAAATAGTGACAGTGATATATCCATTGGCTTATATGATGCCTATTGAATTATAAAATCATATTAATCATAGCTTATATAAAGGCAGTTAAATATACTCCAGATTTTATTACGTGTAAAGTTTGTATTTGTTTCATTTTATGGAAAAGTCAAATACTCTTCTTCTTCTCTTGAGCTTGTCAGATATGTGGCACCTCTGCATTGTTGCATTTTGTACCATGCTCCAAGCCCAATTTTTTCCTAGTTCCATTGTCTTGGGTCACCTACTTTGTTTATAAAGTCTGATAGGCCCTCAATGGAGTTTAGGTGTAACTCTTTAGGACATGGATTACCTAGAAAAGTGAATCTTGTAAGGGCAAGAGCATCACACTCATATAGGATATGATGAGCTGATTCTACCCCTGCGTGGCATTTCCTACAAATTGGTTCCTGTTTAAAAAGTCCCATTGTATGAAGGTGTTTCCTGAAAAGATAGTGCCCAGTAATGAAGCTTACAATTGCTTGAGTCTTCAATCTTGGGAGTCTAAGAATTTCAGATGCAATTTTCTCAAATGACTTGAAAATCATGCTTTTTGCATGTTTCTGTCCAGGAGAGTCACGCCAAACTTTGTTCATCTCCTGTTTTTCCCATTTTTGAATGGCCTTCCTTGTAGTCTTCATGTTGATCCCACAAAAGGGTTCCATTCCTATTGGATTGAAAGAGGATCCCTGTTATGCAAGTTCATCAACTCTTTCATTACTTTCTATTCCTATATGCCCTGGCACCCAAATAAGAATAATTTTATTCCCATTTGCCAGTTCCTTAAGGAGATTTTTACATTCCATTACAATTTTAAGTCAAACACGACTCACCTCTACTTATGTATTTTTTCTTTTGTTTGAAAACTTATGAATCAAGTTGCAAACAACAGAAAAAATACATGAAATGCAGTAATTTTAGTTTATTCCGATAAATTTTTTACAACTTATTTTTAGAGCAAAAATACTCAACACAGCCTGCTGTCCCCCCCCCTTACTGAATGGTGGTCAAGTGACGAAGGCAATTAATGAGCAGGTATCCATTGTTTTACTCTGCACTCTTTACGGAATTTTCAACATATATAAGCTTCTTCAGTGTGACTGTTTTCAGCTGGATCAAGTATCAAACTGTTTCCCTCAGAACATGACAGCAACTTTTTTCTTCCCATCAAGTTTCCGTGTTACGAGTTATAATATTTAAATCTTTACACATTCATTTTGAAAAAACAGGCATGTAAATTTTTATCTGTGTTCATTAAGGATGGCTGGGGTACATAAAATAAATCATGGTTGCAGTGTACTCCAAGTGAAGTATTACCTATGAGGGTGGCAGGTGGAGATTAGAGGTTATCTGCTTGACTGCTTCTAAATTACGAAGATCCACCCGACGCTCAGAGCTTTTTGGCACTAGATTATATTTGGTTGGGTAAAAAGAAACTCATTATTTTTATGTGAACTTCAAGACTTTATTTACACCTTTTTGATTAGCTTTGTACAAGTGATTTCGAACTGTTTTGTGGGGATTTTTTGCTTCCGAACTGCTAACATGCTGGTCCAAATCCGACATTTTTGTGATTTTATCGACATTTTCGACGATAAGCCTACCTATCCGAGGTGCATTTTCGTACAATATACCTGAATGGAGTCGATGAAATCAAAATGACACGTCATTGACTGTTACAGTATCGAGACTCTAAAACCCAACCTAAATTTTTAAATGCCTGACTTGTATTTTCGCCTTTATCAAACAAAAACTGTGAATGTACTGCATCTTCTCTTTGTAGACTTCCATTTTTAACACCTTGTACCTTATAACTGAATGGACCCAATAAAAAAACAGCAAAATAATTTTTGATTGCGAAATGTGATCTTTCCAACGAGAGTAAATCTAAAATTGTACGATAACAGAATAGTTAGCTCTCTTGAGTTTAATTCCCGCCTAAAATGATAGTTTGAAATGGTTACTTTAAACTGCAAATCCCGATCGTATGCAAATAGTGATCTTTGGAAGCATTATATACAGATGCTTATAAGGCTTTCTTGGACATTCATTTCAAATTTGAAAAGAGCCTGATCAATAAGCCTTATTCTTATATAACAAGGAAGGAAAACTCTGAAGTACTCGCAGCTACTGAACTTCCTTTTCTTCCTTTATTTTTTATTGTTTTCTGTTCTACATTGTGTCTGCTTTGATGAAAAATATAACGCTGAATTCATTTTATATACTTTATTAAGGAGTATCTATATTATGTAAATATATCGACTTCTTATAGTTTAAGCCCAGAAATCTAATTGCTTTTTATTTCTATAGTTTGAATATATGAATATAGCTTAAATTTTAGAATTTTTTAATACTCTTTTATTTGAAATGGATGAGTATGTGTATTAAAAACAATAATAGTAAAGTATTAATTCAACCTAGACATTTAAAATATAACTTTAAAAATACTTTCAAAGACAAAAAATTAATTTGTTAACAATGCCTTCAAAATGGAATCGTGCTTTTTGGATTGGAAGATTACGGATTCGATTACAATCATTCATTAACAGTCAAGAATAGTTGCTTCACTTTTGCATTCTGTACGTGTGTAGCGGTGAGTGAAAGGAAATTTCCCTGTACAACCCAGTTTCTAACGAAAAGTCTTTCTAAACGGTGTCACAGCTGTCGTATGGCAATATTTGAGTTCGGTGATATTTTTAGCAGATTTCCTTGTTTATCTGAAATCTAGCTCTTATCACGTCATAAAGATGGAGAATAATAATTATATACAGAATTCGGTTTTGGTAACCTCAGTGCTTCCGCCATAGAGAAGAAATTTAGAACATTTTGTTCCATTTTCATATTTCAATTAATAAGCTTATACTTTCTTATTTTTTATATCTTAATATTTCAAAAATATATGTTTAAAACTTTTTACTTACCAGATTTAAATTTATTATTTAGATACATAAGCTTTTACCAGAAATTTATCTCGTCACAATTAAGTCAACTTAGCAACATTATTTCATTACCGAAAAAAATTTATAAATTGGATGGATTATATAGCATCTAAGCTTAAAAAGCAAAACCGTTGAAAATGTTCAAATTCATCTAAATAAATTATTTAGATGTACTTGTCTGTACATCTGAATAGTTTATTTATGCATCCAAATTTCAATAAAATTAAAAACAATGATTTCCTTTAAAAAAATTAAAAAAATTTTCAGTACATATATAAACATCTTAAAAATTTACATTTTGCGAGTTCACAAATAATTTATTTCATACTATTAAATTGATTCATATTACATAAGATTATTAAGTAAATTTTGTTGGTCAACAAAAGCTAAAATTTCAGTATTACAATATCACTTTCAATAAAAGTCGTCCCATTTTAAAAATAACTTAAATTTTCATATGAGTTATAGAATTTTATAAATAACTTACTCATTTGAATTCGCGTATGTTTAAGGTATTTATCTCAAATGTACCTATGCATAGTTTATTTGGGATAAATACCTGGCTAAACATGTACACTAGGCAGTTTGTTGTTTATTTACGACTACAGATGCAGATTAGATCATTCATTAGCTGTTTATAGCATATTAATGTCTTCTCAAAAGGTCGCTTACAAATTTTGCACGGTGATCTATCAGACCATAACAAAAACATGTTTTACACAGGAAGCCGTGTTGGAAAATTAAACCGAGCGTTGTTGTAATAGCACGAATGACACGCAAAAGAAAAAGAGTCAATAGCGGCGTCTCAGTATGATTTTATAACTAAAAAAAAATTAAATGATGCGTTTGAAAATCTATTCTTGGAATAGGGTATGAACAGAACCCAAATTTATGTGGAATGTAATTTGTAGCAAACTCTTGTTTAGAATAGGCTTAACACAGCTTTATAAGTGTGACAAGATCATTATAAACATGGTGAAAAAAGCGAAATACATCCAACTCGAGAAAGTTTTTCCTAATGCTTGTTTCTGGATTCTTCATTTCGTTGTTGATCATCGTTGTACAGATTGATCTACAGCTGATATGAATATTATACGTTGTGAACTATGGGGCTGCTTACGGAAAACTCCTGATCCATTTCATCTGAGGCGAAATCTTGGAAAAAATGGCAGATTTGGCGGGTATTTTTTTAGCAATGTCGTCAGCGTATACTATCAGTCTATCACAAAAAAATATCCCACCAATATGTAAGTGCCTGTATGCCTATGGAAAGAAGACGCGTTCTTTTTTCAACAGGAAGAGACAAAAAAACCCCACACAACTTTAGATTATTGAACACTTTGAGAATAACAAAAGGTATTACCTAAACACCGCCACAAATCATATACTCTTAACTCCTGTTTAAGATGGGCAGCTATTGTTATTATAATATTTTAAAGTAGCTAATACTCTAATCTTATTGTAGATGGGCTGTACGATTTTATATCCGGTGTCTCATTAACATAATGCATATTACTCAATTCTTAGTTAGTGTATCAGCGCAGTCTTCTAAGATATCCTTCTTTCCTGAAATGAACTCGCTGTCCAATGCGTATGAGAATAACATCTCTTTTGGAGACTCCTAAAAGTGTCAGAAGCAACATTTTATGTAAAACTTAAGTTATGGTTGGATAATTTGGTTTAGTTTATCCCTTCACGTAAGCATTTTTCACACGAGAGCCCAATCAAAAGAGACTTACAGCTTGAAAATTTTAATTTCAGATCACCACAAGCTTCTGTACCCTGAGTGGAATCTAATCCACGAACTTTTGATATGAAGGACATAGCACTTATCACACACATTTAGTTGCTATCTGGGCTCAAGATCTGACAGAACAACATGTAAAATTCCTAAATGATCTTTCGTTTGATGATGCTCTTTTTCTGTTCCATTATCACTGCTTTCTTATTGCCTCAGACCATCATGTATTATTCATTATGCAGACCAAAGAGAATTAGTGGAAAAAACTAGTACCATAATTTCAGCCAAGGCATTTAAATATTCAGTTATATTTTTAGTAACGTGGCATTTCTACTGATGTATCGATGACTTGTACTTTGAAAAGAAAGTACTTCAGTTTTCAAAATAGGAAAGAAAAAAGTGGAAGTCGGTGAAAATATCGTCAAACTATCAAGATTAGACTACTAAAATTCCTCAAATTTAAGAGTTTATACAGCAAGAAAATGAATGCAAAGTCTTAGGACTTGAAGTATTTAAGACTTAACTTTAGATTTGTGTTGCTCTTTACTAATTCAGATACTGAAGAAATACACGAGGAAAGTTCTACATGAGTTAAACATTTTGTATTCATATGATATAAATAATTCTCTGTAATTACTGAATTTGGCGAGTTTTTAACCATGTGTTTTTGAGAATGAAGGGCTAAAGTGACAAAAATGTTGGTGTTGAGGTAAGAGAATTGTTATGGCCAACCAAAATTTTAGAATGATGGTATCATTGAAATTTCACTAATATAATTTTGAAAGTGATAGTAAATATCTGACAGTCATATATTTGGTGCTATTGATGACAAAAATCTATTTCGTGTTTAGATGAATGAAAGGTTAAGAGATACATATTTAATGGGATTGAGGACGGATTTTTTTTTGTGTGTGTGTTTGAGAAAAAATTCTGATTGAGATTCACAATATTTTTTATGATTGAGAAGTTCTAATTAATATAAGACAAGCTTTAATTTCTCATTTGATTAATTTAAAAAACGTAGGTTATTAAATCAGTTATTATTTGAAGCTAATTACACTATTGTGGCCACTAAAATTGCAACAGAATGAAAAAGCCGTGGAAGAAACACTAAATTTAAATAGTAGATATAAAATATTAAGATATGCAAATGATTTTGCACTTGAATGTCAGTTGTTTACTAAAAGATTGTGTTATGCCTGATATGAATAAGATGAAAAGGAATTGCAAATAGCACATGAAGTATTCGACTGTATATTAATTGACGCTTAATTTTGATGACTAAAAGATACGAAACATGCTCACGTATCACACAATTTTGAATAAAAGTCAAATGGCAAAGTTTATGTTTTTTAGCAGTCTCTTATAACAATAACTTTAGTTTATGCGTATGTTCATATTCCTTTATTTCTCGAAATTAGGTTTCCCATATAATGCTATGTTTCAATCGCCAACAAATGGAAAATTCTATTTTCTTACACAGCAAAAGTAGATGATTATACAACAATAAAAAAAATAGGGCTTCAAAAATTAACGCGATATTGGAACATAAAAATAAATATAAAATTGAATTATAAATTGACAAAATGGTACAAAACAATAATTATACCAAGATTAAAAAGTGGAACAACGAATGACTACTTTTAATATAAGAGATATTCATTCACTGAAACATATCATGAAAGAAATTTAAGCACTAATCAACTACATCTCTTAAGATATACTATCCCTTAGATCTACCTCTCTACTCTTTAAAGTTTTTTTTACAGCAACGAAGAGAATTTTAGCTAATGATCTCTATCTACATTTAGAACTTCAAGTTGCAAAAGCGACTATCCTATCCACCGCGGTGCAGAAGTCTAACGAGACAATCGTGTCCAGTCTATAAACGGAATATGGCAACTGCGATGTATTTGAGAAAAAATCCGAGATGTTACACAAATTTAATCTCTCCATTTCTTATTTAAATTTTTCAAGTAATTTAACATATTTTTTTCTTCACAACAATTTTTACAATTCTCTCCATTGAATAATATATTGTTTTTTTAGTAAAATTTCAGTTGTTTCTTTTATCTAGTTTATAATCTCATTTATTTCGAAATGTTCCAATGTGAGGTACAATCAACTATAAGAAAATGATAATCTCTTCCGTGAGATTAGAAGATATAAAAAGTTCTGCAGAGAATTCAATGCTTTTTATTCACGATATTAAGTGCAACAATCGCTTGACTGACTGAAAAGAAATCTGAGATAAAAAATAATTTTATGCTGAATTTTTCCAACAATAATTTACTCAGCTGTAATTCTAATTATTTCCAGTTATCTATCAAAACTTATCCCTAAAGGATTAAGAAAAATATAGTATGCAAAAGGAATACCTACAAACTCCAATTTTAGAAATTTATTCTAAACTGAATAATGTCTATACTAACGAAAAAGTGCTTGAAAATACGCGCGCGAGTATTCCATAGTTCTAAATGATTCTTTTGTATCCTCTTCACACCTGAGGTCACAGAACTCTGAAGCGATTAAGTTAGATGAGGTGGAATATTAGTGACAGCCGAATGGCGGCATCAATAAAACAGAAGATAACGAATCGCAACGCTGCATTTCCAGGTCGCTGTTTAAATCGTTTTTCTTCTTACAATTATTCGGTTTTAGCTTCTTTTTCTCAAATCGATTTTCTGTTCCTTTTACATTCGTAACGATTTCAATCGCCGAGGATGAAAAGGCATCCGTGCCTTTGGGGGAGAGGAGTACCGTATAATTAAAGTAAGACAGGGCGAAAATAGAACACTGCTGTTCATCAATTGAAAGTTCAACAGTTTTTCCAAGTATTATGAAATATGTATACAATACTTAAGGGTAGCATTTCTATTTAAAGTTTGTTACAATAAACACTAAGCAAATTACATATTTTCACAAATTTAAAATAAATATTAAGAAGTTGAATTTTTTAAATTCTGTTAGATATATAGATTAGAATCAAAAAAGTTATAAATCATTATTTTTAAGAAGAGTATTAGTAAATAGAAAATGAGACGAACTACTTAATTAGCGCATTTTTTATTATTTGTTTTTCAATAATCAGGAACAAAATTAGCATATAATAAATTGTAATCGAAAAAATTGCATATTTAAATCTCAAAATCTTTTGAATAAACGAATTCTTTTAATTTTGTCGTATCGATGAGCAAATCATTCTTTTAACATTTTTCTCATAAGCATTATTTTAAGAATAATATTATGGTACAAAAAAAGCAAAGAACCATTTTAAAATGGAATTTTTTTTATTATTCACCCTTCTAATACAGATAACATAAATTATACATTTTCACGAATGTAATTATAATTGGCACCTTAAAAAAGAGAATTCCACGAATTTTTCGCGTTATGTAGGAATAAAAAGCATAAAACACTCATTATTTTTTAATAAGTAAATATTCTTTTAAGAATAATATCAACAATCTGTAAAAGGAAGACTATTTAAACTGCATTTTTTTTTTTCAATATTTGCTTTTCATTGAAGACGAAAGCTACTATCAGAATTTGAATTAAAATTCAAATCTTGAACACTTTTGGAACATCACGATTCTTTTTCATTAATTTGAAATAGAATTCGAATCTTAAAAACTATCATTCTGGGAATATTTCGAATTATACATAAGAGAGAAGAGCTTAAAATAATTTATTTTTCTCTGATATAAGAAAGCTTTTAATAAAGATGAAAGAAATTATATATTATCATAAATTTGAATTAGAATTATTATTTTCAATGTTTTTCAAATCGCATTAGATTTAAAAGACTAAAATATTCTTAAAACATTATTATTTATGTACATTATTCATTTATAAAATATTACCTTTAAAAAATCTAAACGGATAAAAGAATCATTTTTTTAATTGTTGTATTCACTCACTCTTTTTTTAAATCAGATATTCGCCCTGTTACTCATGGTTTGCTTGTGGACATCAACGGAGGGTCAGCTGAGCAGATTAAAAGTCCCCCGCCATCGGGTCGGAACATCGAAATTCTCTCTTAATCCTTTAAAGCCGCTGATGAACCTGATGCGGCAGGATCCCATGAAAGCAGCAGCACAACGCCACCATCCCAAGTACCTCCCACCTCCACCAAGTATGTACCACCACCATCATCCAGCCAGGACTTCCTCCATGGCATATGGTGCCCACCCTTACAGACCTTATCCTTCACATCACACTCGCATGCTTCCGCCCTCAACAGTGTCCTTGGTGCCACCGCTGTCAGCATCTCCCTCGTCCCTAGTGTACTCAGCCTTACTGAACGACCACCATCACCACCACCATTACAGGCCTGCACCTTCCGACATGCAGTTCAAGGCTGTCCGAATACCTTCCAAGTCCAGGAGGCCAGCAGTCGACTCCCTGAATATAGCAGACAGCGTGGTCCGGCAGCTCCTGGAATTCCCACAGCAGCAGCAGCAGCAGTCGGAGCAGAGCTATCCTTCGGTGCTGGTCATCGAAGATCCAGACGTGGCGTCCTCTAGCGGCCAGACAGAAATTCTCAGTGATTCCATCGTTCAACAATCTCCAAAGGTCCTGATTTCGCCACCGGTCCACGCTGATTTCTCACCCGACTCATCCTCGTCTGACATGTCCAGCAGCAGCAGCTCGGCAAACAACCCGGAAGTGTTCGTGATTGTCTCGAAGAACAAGAGCAAAAACAACAACTACTATATGGACGACAAGAAAACTTCAGACATCCTCACCGCTTCCGGTTCTTCGTCCAAGCTGAAGAAGTACAAAATCACTTCCGCTTATGATGAGAATGGTGGAAGGCAGGTGTGGATCATTAAGTAAAACAAATTGTATCACAACCGAATACTAAAGAAATCCCTCCCTGCTGAACAGCTAAAACTCTGTGAAATAAACTGTTCTCCAAGGATCTTCAGGTAACATAAACTGCTGACGTCACTCCTGGTGAGTGATGTGCATAAAAAAGTAAAAGGTGCTGGCACATTTCATTCTTTCTTACTGTTGTGAGACGTTTCGGAAACCATGAGTGGGGGAAGAGACTTATCACATGTAATTTCGTCTGGCCCTTACAGGGCAAAATAAAATTAAAAATTAATGTTTTATTTTGTTAAATAAAAGCTGTAAATTCGCAAATGCTGTGCAAGAGCGATATATTATTCTTTGATGCCATTTGCAAATACAGAAAAATTATTTATTATCTGGCAATCATTCTATATTATTACTAAATAATTGTGAGTAAAAATGCATTTATTAAAATAACAGTGTATTATAAGTAAATACATATTGTCATTAAAATAATAAAAAATGTTATTAAAAAAGTTGCCTATTTAATAGCCTATTCTAAAAAGTATTAAAAAAGCAAAACAGAGTCAACATTTTTATCAAACTATCAATACTTCGCCTTTTTTTAATGAAAATAAACAATGATTAAATTATAAAAAATTGTGGTCTTACTTATTTTTTATTTTAAATTCATCATGGGTCTATAATGGAAGTCGTAAATTAAATCTGCTTGAATTTAAAATTGCATAAAAAATCTAAGGAAATATATTATTTTAATGGTCTTCAATTATATCTACGAATAATTTATTCTTCTAGTAATACAAGCAAATTTAGAAACACCATTATAGTGGAAAATTTTACACATGTCCACAATAATTATTCAATCTTGGGGAAAATTTGAAGGAACCCTTAGTTTTGATATTTTAGTGTTGACATTTATAATTAAAAATATTTCTCGGCATGTCAATCTTTGTTAAATACAATTTTATTTCTAGAAAGTTTGCATACTCCTGTTTATGCAAGTTGAAAATTTGATGCATTGTTACATTAAAATGATAAAAATAGATACAACGTGTATTGTTACAACCATCACATCAGATAAAAAATATGCAAGCCAATTTTTCTTAAAAGTATTATACGTTGTTTTTAAAATAATTAAGAAAATTTTATAAGTATTATTCTGTTTCAAATATGTTAATGGCATTGGATTCAAAACAAAACTTAATTGCTACTAACCATACACTGTAATAGGAACAGTTCTGTTATATAATACATAGCGATAAAAAGCCACAGTAACATACAACATTGTTCTTGTAACCGACAGGTACCTGACCCAGCTAAAAGGCATTCTGCTGAGATGGTCTATCAATTAAATTGAGCAAAAAGAAATCCATTATTTTTACATGAACTTCAAGGATTTTACAAGTTTTTAACTATATTTTGCACAAATGGTTTAAAACATTTTTGTGGGTAATCTTTAACTTCAGGACTACTAACATGTTGGTCTACTTTGGGCATTTTTGTGATTTTATCGCTACTGTTGACAATGGGCCTACCAGTGTGAGATGCATCTTTACCATCAAATATACCTGAATGGAATCGATGAAACTAAATTACACGTCATTGTGCATAAAAAAGGAAAGGTACAGTATCAGGACCATAAACAACATTCCCAATTTTCAACTGTTTGACTTGTATTTTCACCTTTATCCGAAAAAAAAAAGGACTATGAATATATAGCATTTTCTTTTTGATGATTGCAATTTTTAATACCCTGTACTTCATAACTGAATAAACCCAATAAAAAAAAAAAAAAGAAAGAAAATTTTTTTTAGTGCGAAATGTGATCTTTTGAAGGAACATATATAAAATAATGTATGATCAATATGAAACGAGATATAAAATGCTATAGTCAAAGACCAAAAAAAAAAAAAAAATGGATTTCTTTTCCCCAACCTAATATATTCAAAGCTCTGAGAGAACATATAAAGTAAAAGCACACACCTGATCACCATTTACAGAAGAATTAACAAAACGCAAAATAAATTTATCACTATTCATACCTTTCACTTAATAAACACAAATCTTAAAATTTAAATTTTCCAATTTGATGCCATAATTTAACTTTAAACACTTAAATTTTAATCAAAAAAAAATGTGAAAGCTTTAAGGGATCCTTATATCATGAAATCATAAGAATCTATTCTGGCTGCCAAATGGTTAGCACTCTTGCCTTCAGTTCAACAGCTTGTGGATTCAAATCTCACTGGGCATAGATGTTTATAGCAGTTGGAATCTACTTTAAGCCATAGGTCATGATTAATTAACCTTTGTGTGCAAAAATAACCGCTGAGCTATAAATCAAACCAAACCTGGCACAGTAATCCACAGGCTCGGCACATTTGGCAGAAGTATTGGCTCATAAGATTTAGACCATAATTTTACTACAGTTAGACACACTATGGTTGATGATACTATTAATCAACCCATAAATTTTAACTCATAATTAACAACAATAAAATCTAAAATATACTCAGTTGACTTCAGATTGTATCAATGTACAAAAATAAAATTATAATGCCATGGAAAAGTTTGAGGAGTAATTGTTTATTACAAAAAAATATTACATCTATAATAAAAATATACTGAAGAATCAAAACATATAATTTAAAATATTTTATTTATAAAAAAATAACATTATAATTCTTTACTTATTATACATAACATTCTTTAAATATACATCTTTTGAGTTGCACATGATTTTTCATTATTTTAGATTTGCCTTAAATGTAAATGTTATTTTCCCCATAAATAATATCACAAGCTCCTAGTCAATAAAACCCCAGAATTAGAGCTTCTCTTAATAAGAAAATTGGTATTTACAACAATTATTTAGGAAATTGAGTTGCATGGAAAAATGTTGATTTGTTATCTGTAAAAGAAATAAAATATGATGAGTGATACAAAGTACTTTTAAATATAAATGCATGGAAAATTAAGTTTTGATTTATCTTTAACTGGTTAAATATTTAATGAAAACACTTTTTATTTCAGACCTTAGTTTAAAAAAAGTTAAATCTAAAAGAATAATAAAATATATTTCATTATATTTTATTTAATAAATTTCAGTACTTCAAATACAGATAACACCAAGTACAAAAATTATAACACCACCAATAACATAAAGTACCATTTAAGAAATATAGTCAAATAAAATAAGAACTAATTTATTAAAAATAAAATCGCTCCTTATTAAAAATAACTCAAATGTGAACATTTTAATTTATAAGTTAAATTTTGTGGTAAGAATGAAACCAATAAATTGAAGCAGACGTTTAATAAATAAATGCATCAACTGAAATTATAGCATACATAAATTTACTACTATTATAGTCTCAGAATTTTTTTTATATTTAATTAATTTTTCAAACATATTAATTTTATTACAGAAACATAAAATTTTGAATCCAAACGGAATAAAAACGAACTATCTACTTTATCTTTATCTTTGATAGCATATTTCAACACATAATGAGCAGTCAAAAAGCCAAAGGCTCTCGTCATACATTTAAGCCCCCACTGCATATTTTGTCTTTCGAAGAGATTTTTCAAACAGTGGGCTGTACTGATCAATCCCAAAGGAGTACACCAGGAAAACTCTCAAATACTTATCTTGATAGAGATACATGTAAAAAACAAGAGCATGGCATCCATCTCCTATTGTTTAAGTGCCTAAAATTGAAAGCCTAGGATTTCCACTCCAAAAAGCATGGTCTTATTGCTAAGCCATGGCGACCTCATTAATGATGAATTTGTCTATGCTATGATGTTAAAATGTTGTGATGACAATTTAAAATTATAAGAAAAAATCAGTCTTATTATATGCTCTCTATATTTTATTATTTTTAAAAATAAAATTTAAAATCCTATATCTGATAGATTTCTTTAAATTATTTATTTAATACAACACAAGACATTCGTTCAATAATTTTCTTAAAGTACTAAAATGTTTTTTGTGGCAACATTTCAACAATTAAATCCAATTTTCAGTTTATTCAATAAAATAAAAGCTGACATGCTTAAATAAAGACAAAGATGAATTTTTTTATTTTTATTATAAGCTCTTAACTGACACTTAGCATGCAATTTCAATCAAAAATTCCAATCATAGCAATATTTTTAATCACAAAGTGTAATACCTAAAAATAACATAATCAAACAATGCATAATAAAATCTACAGCAAATATTATGATCCAACAGTATTCCATAGATCAAACTTTACCTCTGTCAGGATTAATCCCTATGATGTATCGAACTCAGTGAAGGTTGTTTTGTAGAGATATTCGATGAGACTTTTTATGCCTTGCCAAGCTGCTACTGTGCCGGAAGCTCTTCCAACAGAAGGGGCACCTGAAGTGTGCAACTGAGTCGTGAGAATGTAAGTGACTTTTTAGGTGATGGCGTTCTTTGAAGACTCTTGGACAATGAAGGCATTTGAAAGGATTTCTCTCAAAATGTAGTGTTTCATGTCTTCCAAGAGCCATTTTACTTGGAAATGTAAAAGTACAGAACCTGCATCTATTAAATACAGTATATAACTAAAACTATTTTCTCTCAAAAAAGAATTTTTTTAAAAACCGCAATTTAATTAATATTTATAGAATTAAAAATATAAATTTATAATTATAAGTATTAAAATGTTAAATACGAAAGTGCCAAGTTAAATAAAATAATTTAGCTTAATTTATCATTTTTAATTATTTTGGCAACATTCTTAACTAAGATCATAAATTTGTTCAGTTGTTTTGTAATCACTTTTTTCACACTTAATTTAATTTGACAAAGGCCTACAATTTAAAAAAAAAATCAAACTACAGCAAACATTCATATTTGATGTAAGAAATGAACCCAAAATAGCTCAGCTGAAAGCTAGAACTTGCAGAAATGGAAATACCACAAACTAGGAAACAAAATTTTATTTATCATTTATTAATAAATAATACTCTTTATTTTACAATCTGTCAACATTATTTTATAGTCAAAATTAACACAATATATAAGTATTATTACATCACTTATACTTAAAAAAAATTTGTAAGTTTCTGAAATTTTAAATGCAAATAAATTTTCAATTAAATTGTATTTTTCTATTTAGAAAAGTATGTTCTTAGGAATTTTTAAGTTATTAACTTAAGACCAAGAAAAATTAGTTTATACAAAGGGATCAAACCATGAAACAAATCTTGAAAAATATAATTAACAGATGAAGTTATTTAATAATCAAAATAAAGTGATTGAAATACAATGAATTGAAGATTTTTAAAACTTATTTTAAAGATGCAGATGCGCTTCTTTTAAATATATTTAAACCATAGCAATATTTTTTACCTTTATAACAGAACGCAAATTTTGTTCATAGAAGAATACATTTATCACATCATTAGAGAATTATGAATATAAAAAGCATTATGCTTTCTTTTTTTTATACAATACAGACGTACCGTCAAAACTCAAAACTAGAAGTCATATCAAGCATAAATGATAGTCATACCAAATTTACTTAAAATAAATAAATGTCTATTCTAAAAAGAAGTACCATGAAACTTCAAGATGCACATATTTTTGATTTTTATAGATGTCAAAACACATCCATGAATGTCAAAATACATATGTGAAAATAAAAAATGCATGCATCAAAAAAGACAAATTCATGATACTTCTTATTAGATAAGACAACATAATTGACACTTCTTATTAGCTTAGTAATAAATAAGGTTCTGAGTATTTGAAATACTTTTAAAACTTAATAACAATGGGTTAGGGACACACAAACACACATTTTATCTTTCACTAAATTTGGAAATTCAAATTTATAAAGTTAAAGAATATTCTTTCATTGAAAATAAAACAAAAAATGGATAGTTAAAAATAAATTTAATCTTAATCAGAAATAAATTTGAAAGGAAAGTAAAAAAAAAAAAAAAAAAAAAAAACGCATATCAAACATCATTTTTTTTTTTAATATGCATAAATAACAATCATTTAGAGAGGTACAGAATTTAAAATTTGCTTTTTACAGCAAGTTTTTATACAAGATGAGTCATTTCAACCAAGACCTACAATTTACATGCAGTTTGACCCCTAAACACATATAGTTCTAAGGTAAAAGTCAAGCTATTAAGAGGCTATGGTGACTCATCACATCGTTTCTAAAAAACATTTCACAAAACATTTGAATTGGCTAAATAAAACCTAAAATCAGGAAGTAAAACTAAAAACTTGTTTATCACATTTCTGTGACAATAATATTATAATTCATAAAATATACCTAACCAATCAGCACACTTTGTAGGCATGATTTATACATTTTCTCAGTGAGATCTAAACAGAACACATAATACTCATTTTCTTAATCTCATTCTTAGACGACGTGCTGTTTTAGTCTTCCTAAATTTTTTTGTTCCTATATAGCTTATGTTGTAAGTAATAAATGTTATTTTTTGTAAAAATTGCCTTCTGGTAAGTCAACATCACTATAATGGTGACCCGGAGACAATGCAGCAATAAATAAAAATCACGCAATGCTACTTAACTGAAGGCTGCAGTAAGGAGGCAAATTTTGGCAAGTGCTATGACTTACATTTATTCTGGAGGAGTTTTTATCTAATATGAAGATGAGGCAAAAACAGCTGATATTCCACATGAACCTGCTCCCCTCTCAAATTGACCAACTTTCGACATAAGAGAACCCATTTTTGGCAATAGTTCGGAGGTAAAAAATTTTTGCTTCATATTTCCCTTTATATTTTGCTTATTAAAAATAACAAATGTCCATGAGTGACAGCAATAAAAATCTCTGTCTACAATCACACAGATCCAGCTCTCTGCTTTACAGTGTGTGAATCAACATTTGAATTGGGTATTCCAAAACTCATCACTGAAAACAGGACAAAATACAACTACTGCGTTTCTCAGCAGAGACAGCATCACTGGTGAGAGACATCCATGTGAATCCATATAAGTAGTTAAAAAAGGAGTTAATAAAGCACAGTGGAGAATCTTCCTATTAGGAGATAAGAAAACTTCTACAAAGTGAACAGATCGGCGATAGGAACCCTACCGAACTCTGTGTGTTGAAACATCAAGTGGAAACACACCAATTCCCTGAGCAGCTGATGCTTAAACTTTTCCCGCAACACTTATCAAATTTTATTCAATTTGTTCTCGCAGCTATAAAACCACTGACTCTGGAAACAGCAGCAGAAATTGCAGACCATATCATAGATTATACCTCAATATCAGTAAAGACTTCTTCTTTTAATTCAAAGAAAATAAATAAGTTATCAGAAATTGGAAAATTGAATTCTCAAATTGACAATATTTATCAAAGAAGTCAATTGCGTAATCAAACCTCCCAAAAAATTAATATTGCAAATTAATCTAAGAAAAATAATTATGATTTTTGTTGATACGATTTTAAATTTAGTTACAAAGCAATATTTGTTTAACCTTGCAAATTTGAGACAAAAAACAAGAACAGGCAAGGGTAAAGGTGACTGTCACTAGGTCCACATCTTTTTCGTCGCTTTTTTGTATAGGATAAGTGTACAAACACACCGTTTTTAATTGACACTGGTTCAGATATCAGTATATTCAGGTTGGTAAACACTGCTCTAGATTTTACTTCAGAATTAAATGATACAAAAATTTATTCAAGTCTAGATTTAGTAAAAGGTTATCATCAAATTTCTATAAATCCTGATGACATACACAAAACAACAATAATTACTACATTTGTATTATATGAAAGCACTAGAATGCAATTTGGACTTGGTAATGCTGCATCAACATTCCAACGTTTTATAGATGAAGTGACTCATAATATGCTTTTTGTCTATGCCTTTGTGGATGATATTTTTAGTTGCTTCACATTCACCTGAAGAGCATTTAAATCATCTAAAAATTTTATTTCAACGTTTAGATCAATATGGATTAACTATAAAAACTTCTAAATGCATTTTTGGTGTACCTACAACCAAATTTTTGGGACTTAAAGTTTCATAATTCAGTATCAAACTTCATTCCCACCACGTTGATTGCCTTTTAAAATTTCCAAAACCAACTACAGTAGTCGTCTGAGGGGTTTCCTAGGGTTAATTAAATTTTATAGACGTTTTGTACCTAAAGCCACAAACATTTTAGCCATTAATACATCAAACCATTAAATACATTTTTGGAAGTCATTAAAATAAGAAGCTACCTAAAATAAGTGTTCATGTTGATACTAGTGATGTTGCAGTTGGTGGTTCTGTCATGCAGTTAAACAGTAATGCTTGAGAACCAATTCCTTTTATGTCAATGAAACTTAGTAAAAATTTAAAAAAATTGGTCTAGCTATGATCACGAATTATTTGCAGTTTACACAGAAATAAAAAAATTTAGACATGAACAAAGGCCATGACTTTACAATTTACACAGATCAAAAGCAACTTATTTATGCCATCAAACAGAAACTCAATAAATGTTCCCAACATCAAGTGAGGCACCTAGACTACATTTCACAGTTTTTAACTGATATTCATCACATTAAAAGGCACAGACTATCAAGTGGCAGACACATTATCACACATAGAAATAGACAATATCTCTACCATTCCAATAAATTTTGAAAACTTTGTTCTGGCTCAAGAAAATAATCCAGAATTAAAATCACGTCTTCAAAATCCATTTTCCTTTAAATTGGTAAAAACATTTATTCCTATTTTAAATGTACAATTATATTGTGATATGTTGACTATTCGTTCTGAAAGCGTATGGCCAGATCATTTTTAATCAATTACACAGACTTTCTCATCCAAAAATAATCTAAGTTTATTAGTTCCCAATCCATTTGACTCAACATGAATACATACAGTAAGATGTTGTGAACCCTGTCAAGGTTCTAAAATTCACAAGTATACAAAAACTCCATTAGGTACTTTTGCCATAGTGGATTCTCGATTTTCGAAAATTCAACTTGGCGTAATAGGACCCCTATCTCCAAGTGATGGTAATATATACTGTCTCACAATCATCGATCATTTCACCAGATGGCCAAAGGCTGTTTTTATTCTTGTTGCCAAAGCTTCAATCATATGTAAAGCTCTTTTCAGTGTGTGGATCTCAAAATTTGCTTGTCTTTCCCAAATCACTACTGACCAAAGAAGACAACTAGAATTTGCACTTTTCCATGAAATACTAATCCTTACTGGTGCCAATCAGATACGTACTACAGCATATCATCCGATATCATTGAAATGTTTCACCATTTAAAAAACTTCTTTAAGGGCCCATGAAATTCCTAGATGGACAGACACATTGCCCATCATTTTATTAGGAATTAGAACTGCCTTTAAGAAAGATTTACAGTCGACTTGTGCTGAACTTGTCTCGTGCTATGACCAAAATCTTCAAATATAAAGAAAACTGCCAATTATCTATTTACAACTTTTAGCCCAACATTTTGCTTTGAAACTTTATACTCTCCAATGAAGCCTGCTTGGTTGAAACACAGTTGACAATCCAACATCTTGTAGGATTTCCGAGGAGGATTTAAGCAATTTTGTGCTAAATCCAAAAATAAAAACATTTGGTTACATAAAAAACTAAAAACCAAATAGGTATTTACTTACTTTGCAACTATTCGCAAAACTTGCATATAAAATACTTAGAAATCTGCAACTCTCTTGTACAGTACCACTTTTAAAGGACAAGCAGTTCATTTTAAAGATTTATACAAAGCTACGTTTTACATAAAATATTTCAAACAGAGTAAAAAATTTAAAACATAGAAATAACAAAAAAGAAAAAAGATGTTGACAATGAAAAATGAGGAATAACTAATAACAAAAGAACTCTAGAAAACATTCTCACCTATAATTGTTGATAGGAACTGTAGGAACTTCATCCAAAATATCCATCTCAAACAGCTGCAAGGCACCTGTAAAAATAAATCTATCATGCATGCTAAAAAATGGAGACCCAATTAAAGGATTTGAAAAGTGCCCAAAATCAATAAATAAAAACAAACTGACAATATATAAGCATATATTGTGAAAATACTAATACCATATCACAAAAATATATATTTTATATAATATTTTTAAAAAAATTAGATAAATCATTTAACCTAATATACATAGTACTTATATCTTACATAAATATATACTAATCATAACTTAAAAATATATTCTATGATTTAAAGTAAAATAAAAACACATTTACAAAATTATACTATGCATCAAATATAGCATGCCATCACAATATGTAATATACTAAGTACATAAATTAGACTAAGTAATATTGTTATTTCTAAAATGGGTTATTTAATAAACATATAAATAGTTATTTCTAAAATGGAGCTTAAACTAAAAATGTCTTAAAGTAAAATAAAAGAAAGAAACACATTGTTAAAATAATGACACAAATTTCAAAATGAAAAATTGAACTTTTCAATTTCAAGCATTTTACCTTGACATTAAACACATACATCAAAATATGGTATTTTAATAAGATGTGGGACATCAACTCTGAGAAACTGGAGATATCAAGAAATATTCATAAAAAGTACTTCTTTTATTGAAACATAACATATTCTTTAAAGTACAGATATATCATTATGCACATTTGATTAAGTGATGATAAGCTTTCCCTTAATAAAGGATATTTATCACGATAAAAATTAACTTCATATATCACATTCTTTTCCTTCTCTTCAAGCTAACTCTCACATTGGGGACAGAAACCTAAGTATGAGAAGAAAAATATATCAAGTAATATTATCAGAGTAGTAATAATATCTAGGATATAATTAGAAACAGAAATATATAACAATAAATGAATCAATAATTGTAAATAAATGCTTGGTAAAAACAAATAGCTTTTGAAAAAAAAATGAAAAAATTTAAACAGATTATTTATCTTATAGTATTTATAGTTTTATTTGATTATGACATCAGCTTTTGTCCTTACACTAAACATATTATTTAAATCTAAAAAAGATATTAAATGAACTAGAACTTCTTCTTAACATTTTATCAAAAAGCAGCTATCATCATTACCAATTTATTAATAAAAACATTCAATACTTAAAAAAAAATTCTATCAAATAATTATTTTAGCTAAAAAAAAAAAAAGCATATATCATGAAACCAATTGTTTTAAAAGAAGTTCTTAGTTTTCTCCTCTTTAACAAACTAAAATTTTCACTAATAAACTTTTTAATCATCTAATACACCATGAAGAAAGTATATTTCACTTCTCAGACAAAACAAGATAGCTAATTAGACCAGGACCTACATTTAATGTGGATTCCAAATGACTACAAACATTTATGCCTAAGATGAGATTCAAATCCACAAGATGTTGAACCGAAGAACAGGATGCTACCCATTTAGATAGCAACTTAGATAGTGGAAGATGATGAATTTCATGGAATATATGTCAAAAAAAGTTCTTGATTTCCAGCAAATGATTGAACTGAATTACTTTTAATATTAACATTGGTCAAGAAATCTAAGAACTCTACACTATTAATTTAAAACAAAATTTTTAAATAAGATTTAAAAATTTTGTTTTAAATTTTTTTTTTTCTAAAATTTTCAGAAGATGGTAATCTGTCCATAGAAAAAGTGACACATATACATATTTCTTAATTGAAGCTGCTATTGTAAAGTGTATACAACCTCTTAAAAATTTTACATAAAATTCAATTTATTGAATAACAGGAAACAAAAGTTTGTTTAAAAATATTTTTATATGACTAAATAAATAAGCTCAACAGCATTTAATAGCTTTTATTTTACAATTTATGCTAATAAGTGGTTAATGAGTCAAAAGTGGTTTGTGACAACAAACAAAAGTATAACATGGTTTGTAGACAAGATTGCAGACTTTTTTATTTTTCCTTCCCCCAGTTTGTCTAAAGCATTTGGAAATCAGCTTGAACAATAATAAATTACTATCTGAGGATGTAATCATAAAAACAACAAACATCATGCTAAATACTTATTAAAAATTTAATTACAATTATATCATTCTAATAGATGACTATCTATTGCTCAGTGAAGAAATGACTCTGTTAACAGGATGAGCAGTTTAAAGAATTGCTTCAAAATTTTTATTGTTTTCATTTTTCTAACGAGAAAATACATTTTCACTTTGGTTAAATAAATCTGTCACTTTGAAGTCAAGTATTACACATGAGAACTAATTCTAACAAGGCAGTAAATTTCATAGAACAAACAACTACACAACATTAATATTAACAAAATAAATGAGAAGCTACAACACTGAGCTAGATCATTTGCCCTTCACCCACTAGAAATGCTGAGAATGATAGTTATTTTTATTAAAAAAAATTTTGAATAAAATATTATGTAACATACAGTTAAATTCGAGACTGGAGAACAAAACTAAAATTTTTCAAGAAATAAACTTTTTTCCAAAAAAGTAAAATATAATTAGTCTCCATCCATAAATTGTAAATAAAATCTAATATATTAATAACTTACTTTAGAAATTTTCGATCTCACTTGAGAGATGGTATTTTCATATGATGAACTAGAAGAAGCTTGATTATAGTTAACACTGGTAGTAAGGTTTGAAGAGTTTATTGAGGCATCTGATTTGCACTGTCGAGGAACAAACATTCCAGAAATCCTGGGTTTTTCAACAATGTTTGTTTCAGGTACAGAGGGAGGAGATACTGTATACTCTTTTCCTGCCCATATATATGTTACCGGTTCTTCACAATTGTTAGCTGAAGTGTTGAAAGAATTCTGCTGTTGACTGTTATTTTGTCTGTGCACATAACTTTGAGCATTTGTGGTAGTCTGTTGCCTTTTCTCTAGGAATAATAAATGTTTTTTTTAATATATATGTTTTTTTTAATATTTAATATCACATGTTTTTTAATATATAATATTTTAATAAATGTTTTTTTAATAAATAAATAATAGAAATGTTAACATCAAATTATTAAAATGCAGAATCAAGAAAAATCCTTTTGAAAGCACAGTAACATCTTGTTTAGTTGTAATAAGTTGCCCTCAAATCTTACTAATAATGACACTCATTCAGTGAAGCATTTTTCATCATAAAAAGGACTTACACAAGTTAATAATAGTTATATAGTACATTTTTTAACAAGAAAGTCATCTATAAGCATACTTTTACCAAGGTCTTAAAATCTACCAAAAAGTTCATAGTTATTGTCTGATATAAAGTCAATATACAGTGCATTTTCTTCATTTTTGTGGAAATTTGAATTATATATATTTAATCATCTGTGTCATCATTATTATTCACTTTTAATCACATTATCTTGATTAACAACAGAATCTTGTTAATACAGGAGCCATACACAAATTTAGTTGTTGTTGTTACATATGGTGAAAAAGAACCCAATCCATCAACATCTGACCCCTCGCAAACACATTTAAATTACAATAAAAAACCAACATAAAACAATTAAAATTCTAAAATTTCAAAAGATTAAAAAAGTTTAAAATGTCAAATTTAAAATGCTAGAGGGGGAGCATGTAAGTGGTCAGGATATGCAATCCCTCTTCATCCAATATAACTTGCAAACATCACCACTTTGTTGAAAGGTAGGGTCCAGGCACTAGCAGAAGAGTAGATGGTTTCTATTCATATTGTCTACCTCAGTGTTTCTCAACCACTGGACATTTCGCGGACCGGTACCGGTGCGCGAAATATCCAGCTTTTATAGGCCGACCACCGATACAGTACCTATATTACAAGAATAATAGTTTACTAGTTTAAAAAATAATGTAACCTTTGATGAAAAATACAACAAACTGGCAACTATGTATCTAATCGTGTTTTATAAATTCCCGAATCTTTGTGAAAAATTGTGCATTGGGTCGAATTATTAATATTACCGGTCCGCACGAATGTTCTGGAATATTTTACCGGTCCTTGGAATAAATTCAGTTGAGAAACACTGGTCTACCTTACAGATAGGGCAAAGACTACTGGTCAAGATGCCAATTTTCTTAAGGTCTTCAGCTAGGCAGTCATGATCACCCATAGTTTGTCTCTAGATTTATTAGACAGATCCTTATTATAGTTCAGCATCATCTGCTCTCTTATACATCTTTCTAGGGAATCCAATGGAATAGTATTAGCACAGTCTGCTTTCCCATTACCATCTATGTCCACATGCAATAGTATCTATTGAAATTCTACAGTTTTAACATTCAATTAAGTCCCTGTATAATTCATTTTATATCATTTACAAGGGAAGATTCTGTGAGGTGTTGGAATGTAATTGTTTCAATGGCAGATATTGAGTCGATGAGTACGATTGTCTTTTAAAAACAGTCCATGTTGAATTGCAGATTGGTCACATCCAAAAAGATCGTATGGACTTCAGCATCAAAATTTGTATTATCTACTGGAGCACGCTGTGAGAACAATCTGCTATACACAGCCTCAACATCATTTATCCTAGAACCATCAGTATAAACCTGGACCCATTCTGGCTCAGTGTAATTATTGTGTAACTATGACAAGGTATTCATTTTAAGCAAAGTATCTAGTGTGTCTTTTTTTCTGCTTACATCTATTTTTAAATTATAAGGTATTTTCATAAAATCCAACGGGTTAGCCTGTATATTAGATTTTTCAACAGGAACACTCAGATCTAGGTCACTCAAAATCCCTTCACAAATCTCAACTGGGGATATCTGAGTTATTAGAGAACTCATTTGTCAGTTGTTCATCCAGTTTGCGTATTGAGATGCTCTCAGTCTATGAAAGTACTAGCCGCTTGTTTCTTTATCTCAACAGCAATGGAAGGGTTTGATGTATAAGACTGAAGAGCCGCTATCAGAGTTGTCATAACTGCTCCTCTGACACAATTTCTAAAACCTTTTGAGTTGTTTTTAACATCAAAGTACAGAATAAGATATTTCTAAGCATAAATAGTATTTTTTTTTTAGAATTCTCTGAATGCATTTTTTATTAACTTAAAATAACCAACCACCACTATGTATGTTGTAGCAAAAAAAAAAAAAAAAAATTTCTAATCTCTTTAAGAATGAGATTAATTTGTTCAGTTACTTCAATGTAAATAGGTTGAGAATAGAACATTTTTTAAAAAACTTGCCACTTCATAAGCTGCAATGCCAAGCTGGTAGCCAAGAGGTTAGTGCTCTTGCCTTCAATTTACCTGTTCTTGGGTTCGATTCCCACCTTAAACTAGATTATTTGTAGTGATTTGCAATCCAGTCTAAATCACAGATCTCAGTTTAAATAGCCCTTGTATGCAACAAATGACCATTGAGCAACAAACATACGAAGCCATATACTGCATTAAGGGCATTAAAAGATTAAAATTGCATCTTGACAAATTGAAAACTTCAAGGAATTACTTTTTCCTAACTTGAGAAAGTGAGTGATTTAACTGATTTCTTTGAACAAATTTTTTTCAAAAAGACTAAGCACTTCACTGATACAATCCACAAAATTATTTATGTAACTAAATTCTTTTTGAGAGATCTAAACGTTACATAAAGTTTTACAGACTAACTCTAGAATTGTCAGAATATTAAATAAGTAGATATCTAATTTTCAAATGATTTTGTAACTGCATAAATTAGAAACACTTTTATTATTTGTGTAATGCTTATTTTTATGTGTCATAAAACAGAAATTCTCTTCAGAATCTTTCTACAAAGAAAATCATTAGAATTAAAAATTTGCAGCAAGAAATTATATTTAAAATTCATAACCTTAAATATTGATAAAAATTTTGAAACCATTATTAATGCTATTGCTCTTCTATAATTTGAGAATTCAATTCAAATTATTTTAACGAACTTCTAAACTGGATAAATAAGATTTTCTAATTTATTTTTACCTAATAAAAAATAAAATGTATTTTTAATCACCCACACGCATGCATATAAATAATTTATTTTAATAATATCATAAAAGTTAGTAACAAATAATAGATGTATATTTTTCTTTTTTAGGAATTTAAAAATAATTATAACCTACACATATTTATTACTATCTAACAAAACACCTAATTTGACTTTTTAAAATACACATTTAACCTAGCTATTCAAAGTATTAAATTTAATATAAGTACCAATCAATCAAAATGTTATTATAACCATATTTGTCTGTGTATAATCATATATTATGTTTAAAAAAAGTTTTGAATTTCGTGGTGCGTATTATACACTGCTGCAGTTATAATCTAAAAAAAACATTCTTCAAAAAACTTAAATAAATTTTTGAAAAAAATATTATTTACGTTTTATAAAATAAATAACAGATGGTGGCATGACAACTCGGTTTACTTATTTCAGCTATAATTAGTTTTGTCCAATAACATTCAAAAACAAATCCAATTCGACCGAAAGATATTACAGCTGCTGTTGGTTATCATCATTTCACATTTTTGTCTTGACCTAATCTATTTCACTCTGAAAACATTCATGTAGGTATATCTAGAAGCAATAGTGTGAAAGTCACATAAAATTTTAAAAGCTATGATGAAGAGCCAACCGAAAATGGTGACAATAATGTAAAGTGAAAAATAATGCATACGCAGAAAAAATGTATTTAATGTGCCGTTCAAAAGTAATTCACACAAAAGATTCTTTCTTCAAAGATAAGAAATGACCAATTGTGTCATTATTAACTCATAAAAAAAAAAAACAAGTTAGAATGAAAATTGATACTATACACTTTATTTATTTAGCATTATGAAGGATGTACATAACAAAAAGTGTTGATATCTTGATACCAAAGAAATCTTTTTTTTTTTTTTTTTTTTTTTTTTTTTATGTAACTTTTACCAGACAATGCCATAATCAGTTCTGAAGAGTATAATCATCAAATGGACAAACTGAATTATTCATTACAACAGAAAAATCTAGAATTGTTCATTAGAAAAGACAATGTTTTACTTGGACTTATATTAGACTGTATATATCTTGCAAAGCACCAAAAGCCTCTACAGCTTGGATGAAATATACTATAACATATATTATTTTCTCAAGGTTATGATACCTTTAGATTATTATTTGCTCCAGCCTTTTCCAGTGTTCCATTTCAATTTCCAATGTTTCTTCCATTCTACAATTTTATATTTACATAGGAAAACCTTTATTTTAAATGAGGATGTCAAAACTGACTTGTATAAATTTTTTATCAGCAAAGATTAGGAAATTTGTGGCCATAAAATCCTGATACAGCCAGGGAAAAAAAAAAAAAAAACTCGGAAAAGCTACTGGACCAAAACAGAGAATTCACAATTTAAAATATTTATGCATGATAAAAATTAGTCTTATTTCGGTAAATTTTTTAAAGCAATTTAATTAATCCTAATGTCATTATGCTAATGCTATGTGGAAAAAATGTCAGCTCAAGAATTAATTACTTAACTGTTATTCAAAATATAGATTGATGAAGTAAATAGTAGATTGATTAGTTTGCTTGGTACTTTATGGTCCTTTCTTGTATACAAAGTGGTTCACTAGGAACTTACAAACTATTGAACTAAGCTAAAAGCATTAACTGATAGCTCCCAGCTCAAAACAATGTTGATGAAATTTAACCAGATAATATTAATCAATATTGTTTTGTATCTATATATAATATGTAGATATAAACATTCACAAAATTTTAAATACATCCTTATAAAAAAAGTTAAGAATCAAGACATTTTGATTGAATGAAGAGAATAATTTTGCATTTTGTTGAATTGTTCAAGTTCCAACATTAACAGTAAAATTGATTTTAAATATTAAAATCCTAATATTTAAATTTTGTAATAACTTATTTATGTTTATTGGTGTTCTCCCATTAAAAAAACCATTTGATATTTTTCTAGATGGGCTTTATAACATAACTTTATTAAGTTCAAAAATGTACATTAATAAATATAAATTAATAATGCACAAGTAAACTTTTAAGAACTTCATAATTTTTTAAATATTTTTAAATTTTACTAGAGATACTGAAAAGAAACTTTTGTTTAACATTAAATAGTGAACACTTTGAAAGGAAAACACCACAATTAATTTACATTACACAGATTAAAAAATTAAATATCTAATCATTACCAGAATTAGTTTTCCATGCAATGTATTTCCTCCTTTGTTGGAGTTTCATTCTAGTTTCTTGAACAGTTTCAAACTCTGGAGCATAGCAAACATGGAGGGTACTTCCAAGAAAAGACTTATCATCCAGATGCTTCTTTGCTGATCTAGTTTTCAATTTATACATAGTTAAAATTATACTAAAACTTCACATTCTGTCTGAATTACATCTTTTGAAACTATAATACAGGGATAAATTTACATAAGAAAAATTTTTAAAAAATATAAAAAAATTATATTTGCTTTGGAAGTATTTTGGTTTTCCCAATTATATTTTGTACAATTTCCTATTTATAACATCTAAAATTTCCAACAAAAGTATTTTTTATTTAAGTATGACACTGAAGCAAATTAATTAAACTACAATAAATTATCCAGACTTTATTAAAATCTATATCTAAAACATGAATACAATTTATGTGAAATAAGAATGTATAGTACCAATGGATTAAAAGGCTAACATCATTTAACACCTCATAATTTTGCACTAATTATGTAACTTAATATATAACTGAGGGAAACTCCTTTATAAACTACACCAAACTACTGGAAAGATAGTACACATCACAAGTATTTAAGCATGCACACATTCTCTCAAAATGATACCCTTTAATTAGATCAAGATGTGTAAATCATACAAAATCAATATTTTTACCAACCATTTCAGCGATTCGAATTCATGATATTGATTTATTTGTCACTCAACATCCCTTTCTACACATAAGTGTTAGCTAAACTGGGACCTACAATTTAAAGAATTAATTCCAATTAAATCCTATCTGGATCCAGCAAATCACTAAAAGCAAAGATTACAAACATGGCAAATTGGATTCTATAACATGATGAATTTTCAACTGCAAAGTACTTGATGAGTCTAACAATATCTGATATGCACTTTGATTGTAGTTCTGATTATACTGTCATTTTATGGAATATAAGTTATTACAAGAACTAATGTTATTGTTATGATCATTGTGAGAAAATTTAGAATAGTTTATAACATTTTCATATTTTATTCAGAATTTTTGCAAAAAGACTTTGTCTAATTTTTTTTTTTTTTTTAGTGTATTTTGCAGATTTTTTTATTTCTAAGATACTTAAATTACAGTATTCTAAACAGCTAAATTGTATTGTTTTTCTTCATTATTTTACATAATTCTTTTTTTTTTTAATTTTGTTGTGTTTAAAGTTACTGTTTAAAATTGTGTCAAGATATCCTTTCTTGGGTTCATTTATGGCATTTTTATTATTTATATTATTGAAAAAAATGTTTTAATTAATTGTTAATTTATTTTAAAACTTGTTTTTACATTTGGCAAAAATGACATCACCAAAACCATATTTGAATCATTACTACCTATTTATTGGCAATCAAGTTAGTCAACAGATTTGACCATACAACAATATAAGATTTCTCGGCTCTATCCCAGTGTACGGTACGCTATTTTTATACAGTTAATATAATTATACAATATACAATTAATTTAATTATATAATATAAAATTATATTATTTTATAGAAATAATATAATTTTATACAATATTATATACAATTAATTAATAATTGTATATATGCGTGCCGTTGTATATATGCGTATCGTACAAGGAGCGTACCGTTCACTGGGAATTAACCGATTTCTCTCCTCTCATGCTATTTATTTTAAATAGATATAATTACGATTTTTATTTATCAGATTTAACTTTATTACTTACAAGTATAAACTTTTTCATACAAGAATTTAATGTATTTAAAATACATCATTTCAACATGATAGCTATGTCCAAAACGTATTGATATTTTGCTTTTTACTACTCACCTTGCAGAAGAGAATGTACTATATTTGACTAAATAGGCCTCGGTAAATTTTTCAGTGGGATAGTCATCGAGTGGACGAAAATCGTCAACCATACCATACTGATCACAGTATGCCTGCAATTCTTCTGCACCACCTACAGCTGGTACATTGGTTATCAGTAAATAGACTGACTCTTGATTAACCGTGTAAACCTAAATATAATGAAAATGCTTTAAATATGCATATTTTTAAAAATATAATTTCAATTAAATTAAAAATGCAAGAAGGAAATCAGAAAATTCCTAAGTACCCATCTTAATAAATAAATTACTTAAATAAAATATACATGAAAGCGAAATCTTCACTTAAAATAGCAATCGCTTCTGAATTGCTTACAAATATATCATACACATCATTGTCCGGAATAATAAAAATTACCTTAACAGCAGTATCTTTTCGACTATCTCTGTATTTAGCTCGTGATGCACAAATGTCTTTTTTAAAATGATGTGGATAAACACAAATCGATTTAAATGTATTCATTATATATACATAAGCAAAACAATATTTATTTCTAACAGTTAAAACTATCTTGTAATTTACAATAAGTTCTTTGCAATAAAGATGAAAAGGAAAGGATTTATTATTTCCAAAGGAAATATTTAAAATTAGCAAAAATTATCAATAGCTGATGATAAATTTAAAGTCTAATTACGCGGAACACGTGGTCGCAGTCATTATTTTAACTATTTTAAAATGTAAAAAATAAAGCAAGGAATAAATTGAGAATTTTTAATACTGACAAAAAGTTAAATACATAGTAAATAGTTGTCAGATATAAACAGATAAACAGAAAGAAATCCAGATAAAGTTGTTGCCAATCTTGTAATATTGATTTTCTTTCACCTAATATTTAAAATACTAAAATGCAACAACATTCATAAGGAAAAAGCTTCTTTTTATTTTATAATCATTCTTTATTACAAAAAAATATTATCAAATTATTAATTAATGTATAAACTTTTTTATAAAAATCGCAGCATAATTAAGAAAGTTAAAAATGGCAATTCTATATTAGCGAAAAACACAATTGTTATTATTTATTTTTTTTAAAGTTCGTTTGTGGTTAAAATTAGAGACTAAAATATTGTAAAAATTCCATGGTCTTTCAAATTAAAGAAATAGATAATTCAAATATATATTTTAGGAAATTTTTATCACTAAATGGAGCTTTGAAGTTCACTTGGTTATGCCTTAATTTATATTTATTAGTACTCCAGTATCAAATGCATTATTAATTCTCACGCAAGAGTAATATATTATATTATTATAGTTTATAAAATTTTCATATTTTTCACTGTGTAATGACATGATAATTTTTATATTGTTGATTTTTTTGCATGTCTTTTTTAAATATTCTATATGCTCAGTTTATTTCAATTATCATTGTAATAAAACATTGTTTATTTGCCCTAAAGCTGTTTTTGGCAAAATTATGGAAACTCTCAAAGTTCAAAGCAATTTTTATTTTAAAATTAAAGTTTTAGTATTTATTTAAAAATTAGAATAATTTATTCTATTTTTGGTTAATTCCCAGTGAACGGTACGCTCCTTGTACAATACGCATATATACAACAGTATTTGACCCATTTTCCCATTAATTTTGCCGAATAAAAAAAATCCCCGATATGTTTAGTGTTAATAAAATTAAAATCACATGTTTTTGTTTTCCAGGAAAAAAGTTTTCTATTAACTCAATAATTTGGTTTCTCTTAATGATACAATTAATAATAAAGATGAATGTGTATTATAAGTAACTAAATTATATCTCTATGTAATACATTTAAATATTGTGTAGTATATTACAGGAATGCTATTTTTAAATACCACTTTTGTTTAGATTATTGAAGTTCTTTATTGGAGGAAAAATTTTCCACTTTGCAAGACATCTACTTTGTTCTTTGAAAAGCATTTGCTTTTCAAAGTGTTCATTTAAATATAATAAGTATTGAATTTTTTTTTTTCAGTTAAAATGAGCAAGAGCAGCTTAGAAGCAGCTGCTGAAGCTGCAGCTAAAGTAAATGCTATGCTGATTGCTAAAGGAAAATTGAAACTATCACCTTCCCAAATAAAACCAAAGGTATGTGCATTAGTACTATAAAATATTAACATTTCATTTTGAGCTTTCACGCATTCTTATATACAATTTTTCATGGAAATTAAAAATAGTCTGTTTTTATACAAAGTCCCTTAAAAAAATTTTGTCTGTCTCCTCAGATTTTATTTAATTTGCTAAAACAATTCTTATTAATGATATAAATTAAAATATTTTTCTTAATTTATTCCTCCTTAAATTTTTATGTAAATTTGTTTTGTATGTTGTGTATTAATGTTTTTATTTTATTTATTTTATTTTATTTTATTTTTTATTTTTTTTTATTTTTTTTTTAGTAAAATTATTTTGATCCTAAGTTTTTCTTACACTTTCACAATCTTTAAGGACTCATCATTTTAAGAATTTCATAAAAATTAAAAATCTTTTTGAATAAGTTTTTGTATGTATTTTGTAATTATTTTGAAAAATTTTCTTAACAATATTACCAATATTTATACTGGGATTTCAATATAATCAGCAATAAAAACAGATCAATATTTTGATACTTTAATTATAGCAGTGGTGGCCAAGACGTCGACTGCAAAGACATTTTAGGTAGTCCACGCGATCATACTGATAGTGATGTCGGATATTAATAATTTAATTTATGACATAGAATCAATGAATTATTTAAAATAAAAATTTACTAGTCTATGCTTTAAAACCCAAAACAAACTGTGCAAATATTTATGATTTAAAGATTTATAATTAAAGGTTTGCGAATTAAAACCTAAGACATACATGATGAGCGCGATTAAGGCATTAAAAAAAACTATACAAAGATATGGAACTCAATTAAGAAAACATGAATTGAGAAACTTTAAAGAACATGGAGGAAGAGTGCATCCATAATCTAAACCAAAACTTCGAAGATTTCGCTTAATATTTACTTGTTTTGTTTGAAGAATTTGAAAGAAGATTTACTGACTTCATTTGAAATGCTCAATTTTATGATGTTTCCATATAATGAAAATGTCAACATTGATGGAATATCTGAAAAAATAGGACATTTAATAGATATCACATCAATCACGGTCGAGTAAGAAATTATTAAATTAAGATACGATATATTTCTTAAATCCAGAGCATATTTAGCGATACTGATTTTTCGAAATTAATTTCTGAGAAAACGTTTCCAAATATTTACAAATTGATTTTGTTTTTGAAATCATACTTTGGATAAAGGGATCTTTGCGAATCTGATTTTCAACCTTAAACAAAAAACAAACATTGGTTGCATTTAACAGATGAACATTTAATTTCATGTTTAAGCATTACAATAAGCTCGTACCAGCCACAATATGATAAACTTGTCACAGATATACAGTGCCAAATTTCAACTAAACGAAGTGAATAGGATGGTCAGTTTTGATATATGAATACTTTGATTATTTTCGTCACTAAATTTTCATTTTGCAAATATTAACATTAAAATTTTATTTTTAGAAAAATTACATGATTTACCATATTTTTTTGTTACCAAAAATAAATATGTACGTTAATTTAGCTCTGCCTTTGGTAGACCGCCTTCAATTTTTTTAAATGTGGAGTAGACCCCGGATCCCAAAAGTTTGGCCACCCCTGAATTATAGCTTTCATTTAAGTCTGTTTATGTGTAGAAAAATTTGACTAAAGTATCTTAAAGATACAGTGGCTTCCCCCAACACACAACTACTGATTTCATAGCTTTGAAAGTTTCAAAATTTAAAACTTTTCTTTTGTCAAAAAAAAATTTTTGTTTTTCAAAAAATTACTTTAAATTTTTTGTAGTTTAATTAGATAAATAGGTACAGAAAATTAATTTCTGAAGATTTTGTTGAAATTTGTGATGATTTAGCAAATTATTGAACTAATCCATTTCAGATTGAGTGTCTTTAAATTTGACAATGAGTGACTAATTTTTTAAATTTAATTCATTCTATTTTGGGAAACACATCAGTAGAATTTTGTTAAGTGCTAACTGACCATTATTTTCTAAGCAAAACTGTTTCTATGATGTCTTCCCCTAACCCCTTGAAGTGAATCAATTGCAAAACATGCAGTATGAATGATTTCCAAATAGTAAAATCCATAACAAACAAAAATTGAATTTCCTCACATACAAAAAAGAAATTGAAATATTTAAAGATTGTAATGTTTTTTCTGTTATGCGCACTGACAATAAGTGCAAAATGATGAATGAATACATTTTTCTAGTTCAAAACTATATTTAATTGTTAGATTTATAGTTTTTTTTTCTGCTATGCACATTGATAATAAATGCAAGTTAATAAATCAAAATATTTTTCTACATTCAAACTATTTATGTTATATTTTTAGTTTACCATAAATATAAGATGTTTTGTGTTCAGCCCCCTTTTCTCTGAAATGGACTGAATTGACAATCAAATGGTTAGTCCTTAAGACTTCTCAACAATTCATGTATTCAAGTCTTACCTTGAGCATGGATGTC
Organism: Latrodectus geometricus; assembly: GCA_026290005.1. Lineage (NCBI taxonomy): Eukaryota > Metazoa > Arthropoda > Arachnida > Araneae > Theridiidae > Latrodectus > Latrodectus geometricus. The sequence goes on along the minus strand of JAPDSC010092541.1, from coordinate 3,564 downwards.
CAGTGATTCATAATCTACCTTAAATCGTTACTCCAGATATATCTGACTGATCCAGATAGTCCAACTAGCACTTATATGTATAATATGGCCATTGAATAATAAACTAATCAAATTAATCTCTGAATAAAATATTCTATTTAATTTTTCCAAATTAAGAATTGTTATGTAAAATTAAAAGTTTTATTTTTTAATAGATTGGAAATAATTTACTAGCAAGAGCAAAAGGTGTTGGAGATTTAGTTACTGCTGAAATAGATATTAATGATGCTCCTATTAGTGCCAGGAATTTATTAACTAGGGGACATATGCAAGATGAAGTAAGTATATTTTGATACTAAAAACTTTTTAATTGTTTTTTTTTTTCAATTTATTTATATTAGTGAAAAGTAATAGGTTGCTTTGAAGAAAATCTTGCTAAACATAGTTTTATGTTAATGATTTTTATTACTTCTGATAACAAAATTTCTCTTAATATCAGGAATCAGTTATACTTGATAAATCGGTCTTTTTATAAATTGAGGAGGCTTATAAAATTTTTATTTCTTTTAAGAAGTACTAATTTTTTAATAAAACTTATAAGGCCTTGTGAAACCTGGTGAACAATTAAAATTAATGAATTGTATTTCAGTATTCGATAGTTTTTTAAAGAAAAGTATTAGAGTAATTAGTGGCATAAACAAAGATAATCATTAGATGTTTGATTTATAAATAACCTGGTATAAGTAACTATTTTATAATAAATAACTTGGGAGAACTGAATGGCTTATTTAATATGAATGCTTGATGATAATATTATGATGTAAGGCCACTGATTAAAGAAAGTTTTGACACATTGGGAGCTATCTTGTTAGCAATGATGCTGTGTATGATTATTTGCATATTTAGAGATTCTTCGTAGTGGGTAAAAATATCAGTCACATATTGTATCATCATAATGAGGGGAGGGCTCCTAAGTGCACAATCCTATCTACAATTGAACAATAAAAGATGGGTGCTTTTTTCACCTTTTGCATGCACACCTATTTTGTTAGGTGCTTCAAAGTTTTACATGTAATGTTTTTGGGACACATGAACAGGGCCAACTATCAACGAAAGTTCATAAAGAAAAAGTTAAGTTGCCAGCCTGCTGATTTGTACCCTAACTTTCAGATCCAAAGTTTGTTGGTTCAAGCCCCACCTTAAGCATGGATGTTTGTAGTGGTTTCATAATCCATTTTAACCTACTGTCAAATTAGCCCATTTCTTCTAAAGATAACTGCAGAGAGACAAACTTTGCAGCTAAAAATACCCTTGTTGTCTGCTTCAATTGTACAACATTGTAATTTGCATATAATAATCAAACATATTCTGCTTGTTCACTTTTTAGATTTGTAAACAAAGTGGTGCTGCTATATCAACTAGAGGACGTTATATGACTCCAGAAGAACGACAAAATATTGCTACTCCTGAGTAGGTTTTACTGTATGTGATTTTATTTTTGCCAATATTATTTTTCAAGTCTATTTAATTGTGATTATTTTTTCTATAGATGTCGTCCACTGTACCTGAATTTGCAGGCTTCATCTCATGATGCTATAAAAAGTAAATATATGTTTTATTTTCCATTAAGTGCACCAAAGAAGTTTATATCTGGAGTATGCATTTCATGAATCAAGTTATTTATTAATCTTAAGTATAAGCATTCCAAAATGAACATCCATTAATTTTTGTACTACTATAATTTTTATTACCTTTGTATTGTGTTTAGTTAAAAAATCATGTGTAATAAAATTTTTGACTACATTCATGTTAATAACATATTATTAGTTAACTGTATTAACTGTGTAAAGAATGAATAGACTTTTGATTAAATTTTCCCCTTTTACTAATATTATATATTAATTTAATACATCATTTTATATTTATATATTGTATATCTCAAGTTTAAGATTATTGGTGAACTTTGAAGTTGGTCTACGATACAACATTTCATTTAACAGTTTTTATTTGCCTCAAAATAGTAGGCTGAAAAAGGCTAAACTTATTCTAACATGCCTGCAATGAAGTTCCCTTGATTGAATACATCTATGTATTCTTAACAGATTTATAACTAATTTTATATTAAAAAAAAAAAAGTGTTTAAGCACTTACCAACGCTATAAAGCTTGAGGATGACTTAAATATCAGAATTCAACTATGACCTATATTTGGTGAAAAGTGTTTTTTTTCTAAATGATAATAATGTTAGAAATTGTAAAAACAATGGCTTGCTTTTTAGCCATTAATTATAACGGATAAGAATGTCATAAATATATTAGAAATTTATTAAAATTTAAAAAAATGTTTTAATTGAATGCAAATTTGCTGAATAAAGGAAGTATCTGAAATTTTAAAGCATAATTATAAAATTGATTTGAGAGAAAATTTCACATTTAAATTTTTTTTAATTCAAGTTATATTCAATAACATCAATTTAAAAAAATTAGCACTAATTATAAATCTGAAATTTTAACTTTTTGCAATAAATAACTTAAATGAGAATTCTATATAAAAATATTTTAAATAATTTATACAACTTATTAAAATTCACAAATATATTTTAGATTTATTCTAATGATTGTAAATTGAGTACATCGTCAAATTTAAAATTGTAAATCTACAATAAAATTTAAAAAAGTTTTAGATTATTAAGTAGCAAGATTAAAATAAAAAATTTTGACACAAAAATTGGAATTTCCTGTGAAAGGAATTAGCAAAATTCTTATTTAACATATTTAATAATAGAATTTTGGGGAAATATTACAGAATGTGGCGATTTTCCAACTTGGACCTTCTTACCTTTGATAAGAAAGTAGATGGAAATTGTTATTCTTATGTTAATAGAGAAATTGATAAACACTGAAATATATTTCTTACCATGTAAAAGGTAATATGAATAAAATTTTTGCTTTTATTTTGATTTTATCATGACTGAAATACACAACAATCCATAATGCTGCTGAACATAACAAAATAAGTTTTTATACATCAAAAAGAAATTAAAAAATTAAATTATATTAATTAAAATTATAAATATCCATTTTCTGACTTACAACATAATGTTGTTCAAAGTTCAGTTGTTCAAGTTTGAGTTGTGAGTCTCTATCTAATTAGCCTTTGTACACAAGAAATTACCATTGAGCAACAAACATCTAAAGCATCAAGCTATATTTGGCAGTTGCTTTTGGTGAATTTTTGGCAACAAAAATATTATCAAATTTTGTTACTTTTGGTAACTTGTGAACATAATACTCACTTCTAAGGCACCATTCATCAGCTCTTATAAATACTGAATAGATAGCAGGACTTCCATCTTCAGAGACATATTTTAAGAGTTCATCTGGCTATAAGTTTCTTGTACTGTGAGCATTTGTCATTTTCCAGATACTCTTAAGGGAACTGAACTTTTTTTTATTTGCTGAAAAGAATGATGTTATTTCCATAAACTACATTCCTTTAGTTTCACCTTCCAACTGGACACTGTATTGATCATGTTCAAATTTTATTATAATGTGTCAATTAGTTTTCCTTTGAATGTGACAAAAT